>JAMBLF010000991.1:0-154760 GCA_030578115.1 Leucoptera coffeella
AAAAACTTTTAATTGTTAAAGTTGAGAGTTAGTAAGTGTCAAAAGTGACATAAAACTTATTAATGTAAGTAGATTAAACTTTTATGAATTCTACTGTTTTTAGATCTGCAAAGAAAGTTATTAAGATTTATTACGATAGTGAAATGAAATCACTCTATCGTAACCTAACTTTATTTACAACTATTGGGTAGAATATAAAATAACATTAATAAAGTATGATATTAAATATCCTAGTTCTTCGTTTAATATTTTTTTCTAATAATACACGAATATAGGGATGATTACTTAATTTACATGATTAAATAAATAAAGAATCACACTATTCACAAAGAAACAAAATTATGCAACTATAATAAAAATTCTTACTCCTGCGCCTATTTAAATAAAACGAAGGAAGAAAATTCTCAATATTAAGCGTAATTTATTCATCTAGACTTTACCAGATGAACCTAATTGTCGACCATATTTGTACATCTCTCAGCAATAACAGGAAAAGAACGCAGCGGATTTGGCGAAAACCTCTCCTCCTACAAAACTTATATTCCAAGAGATTTTCAACTAAAGGAAACGAAGCCTTATGTACAGGTTAGGAAGGTTGAATTTCTAAAAGCAGTGTGGTACATTTATGTCTTTAAAAATGATAGGAAAATATTTGGAATGTCGGTAAACAGTGGTGAATCGTGACAGCTTCCACGCGTCCTTTTAGTACGTGTATCCGCATTTTAACGAACGCTTTTGCCACAGGTATGCAAAACTCCAGTTAAACATGACAGTCACGAGCGTCATTTGAATTCATAAGCCCCCAGATTGTTATGAAATATTATGTCAACTGAAAAATAGGGACTAACGTTTCATCCAGGAAAATCCTTGTCGCTGTAATCCGGAATACTTTTATGTGATTCTGTGTGTTTTGTATACTTCTATTTTATTCTATACATTGGTCTACCCTTAAGGCTGCAATACATGTTGGCCGAGCGTCGTCGAGTGAACGCAATGCCAACATATAGACAGTATATTTGCATTGTCTTGCCATCGTTCGGTGTCGCTTGCCTAGTTGGCGGAGTAAAGTCAAGCGCCAACATGTATAGAACTCATTACAGAATTCACATCTGGTATACTTTAAACAGTCCTACCATTTATATTTTTTAGCATATTTATCTAATTTCAATTAACGGCTGTATTTACCCTAAAAAAGTTTAAGACTAAAGCATCACGATTGTCTCTTTTATTTCAAGTAATATTCCTCTTTATTTATTCAGTTCATTCACAACTACACACGTTTTGCCCTTCCCTGAAAAGGACGAGGTTCCCTTCAAAGCTCCTAATTTAATGAAAGGCCTAGTCTATTCGGCACAAGTTTAATTTTGTCTGTTAATTCAGACAGAAAAAGTGCACAGTCAACAGAAGTCAACAACATGACAAAGAGAGCGATTGAAAAAGGGGTGCCGCACCAGAAATATTTTACCAACAACTTTACACATTCAGCAATTCGAACGGCCATGTCACCACTGAAGCCCTATTGGGTGCTTGACTGAGTTGAAAACCTTTTTCATTGACCAGTTGTAAAGAAACTTTGACAAATAAATACTGGGAAATTATTGAAAGGGTCAAGAGAAATAAAGAGAGTTTTTGGTTGAGTTTCGTTTCAGAATTTTACACGCGACACAACCTTTTATGTTTTTAAAGTAACAAATTAATAAAAAGAGACCAAACAACGACGTAAACTTACGACTTTTGCTTTTATTTCTATAATGTGTATTTCTGAAGTAGTAATTCTTGGGGCAATAGGCTACCAACAATGCACCAATATTTTATATCAATGTGTGATAACAACAGAACTTGATAATTTTGGCCCTAAGAAATATTACGCTAGGAACTTCTATCCATTTCAGAAGCTTTCCCTACATATATAAACTGATATTATATGCCAAATGGTTCACATGAACCATAAATAGCAGATCATTTTAATCAAGAACCCTCTCGATGTAACCGCCCCTTTAGCCGTGTAGGACAAGCGAGCTTAATTGAAATGGGACTACCGTTCGCAGTATAGAGGTGCTTACGTAAGCACTTTTAACAGGTGAGGCCATTGCCATTGCTTCTATTGTCTCCTGGTAACCAATTTTCTTATTAGTGGAGATTGTTAGGTAAGGTAGGTGGAATCGTGAGTACCTGTAATGAAATGAATCTATATACCGTTTTGTTGATTCTGTGCTGATATTAGGTTCATTTTTAATTATGATTATACGTATTTTTTCACAATTCTCAAGTGAAATACCATTATTTAAATAATCATTTATTTCGAAAAATATGTTAGGTTTAAGTTTAGTAACTAAACAAGTTATTGGCCAGGTATTCATTTTAATTTTTACTAATTTCAAAGGAAACACACAACGGAGATGATATAACAAGCACTTTAGATAACAAGAGATCATATAAACATAAATTCCTTTTGACTATCCCTAGTGTAGAATATTCGTTTAACTTGAATTAAAAGAAACAGTAGCTACAACACTTTTGCTAGAATTTAAGCTAAGTGAGACTTAAGTTAGTTAGTTGAACCAAGAATGGAGATTGTGGGAAGTAGCAACTAAGTTTTAACTTGATTAACTTGCGCTGCTTTGAGCTACATTCAGTTTGGTAACAATGTGTTCTACTGTATGTTTCTACGGGTAATTATAGAGCAGATAACTATGGTAAAGTGGTTATATATTCACGGACTATTAGTAATATGAGCAATAGCAACAAGCAGTTATTTACGGCCACAAAACATAAATTTTATTACGACACAAATCATGCCCCATTTCCCTTTAGAGAGGTAGGCTGAAACCACGCATTCCGATCCATCCCGGTCCTGACAAACTACAACGTTGCTTTTCATTATAACAACTTAAAAACATACGTACTCATACTCATACATACTCATAGAAATCTTTTTTGGGGTTCAATTATCCATGCATGTGTGCAATATAAAGGTTAAGCAAAATATTAATCCTTAGATCTGTAATTACACTTAGTCGAGTTCACATACTAGCTTTAACACGAAAACTTATAGGATAAATGCTAAGTCAATTCAGATTTGCCGCTTGTCTAGACATCGTGTATTTGAATTAATAGCAACCCTGTTATAAGTAAATGCTCGCGAGCGAAATGTAATTAAGAATAACAGTGTCGCCAGACTAGGAACATTTTTGCAATTAATTTTCCACTTAGTCAGGTCCTTGCTTGATTTGTATGGTCCATGAAGTGAAGTTAGGATTCTAAATTTGTTTATTTATTTATTTACTTTTCTTACTTGATAAGGCTTACTGCATACCGTACATAAGTCACAGTCATGGAATCAGTTTTCATTTACTACAGCCTCAATTGAGTATGTTTATGAATTGGTTTCTTTCTATTAAAGGTATTTTTAATTAATGTTTACTGCTCTTTAAAATATTATATATTCTAAATTTTTTGCCATGTTTTACAAGTTTATTCACAAATATATATTTCTCTCTCTTACACACTCTCAACCGCAAATTTTGTTAAAAAGCCTTTATAAGCATTACCAACCTCGTGTCATTAACACCCACTTTTTGCATACCCCAAACCGGCCTAGCCCTGTCACCAACAAAGCTCATAAGTCTTTAACAGCTTTGAGCCGGAAACAATATAGAGGAAAGCTTTTTGTGACACGTTTGACGTTTTCATTTACGTCCACATTCTGAGGAGAACGTCTTGAACATCTGCGACTTCGTCTTTTGTCACGACACGACGTTTTTCTACTTCTCGAGATGTGAACAGCCCTAGAAACTTGGCTTGTCTCCACGCCATGATGGAAATGAGTTACTTTATGACGAGTTTGAGTGCTTTTAATAAGGGCTCGTGTTGAGTGACAGTTTTGTTGGAAGGAAAGATAAGTAGGTAAATCTATTTAGGGCAAGTGCCTACTTGAATTGGTTAAGGGGATTTGGATTTAGGTTTTCGTTTTTGCAAATAATTGGAGAGTAAGGACTTGTTGTCTAAGTTAAGTAAACTACTTAAACTTGCTGTAATAATTTAGAATATTTATATGTAACTACGATGTTTTTCACAAATTAAGATCTTAGGATTCAATTACTTAAATGCGATATTCATAATAACTGTCATCAATTAATAAAACAGTAATCTACATTAAATCAAACTCCATCCAATAGATTAACCTTATTGCCTCGTTACATAGGAAGTTTGTTTTGTACAAAACGACTGGCAGGGACCGTTCCCGTAATAAACAACATGCGTGCCTATAATAAAACGTATAAAAAGCGAGAGTACCTTTTCAGTGCAAGGTATAAAGGACCCTAATTCGAGTATGTACTGTGAGTGGAATGAAACTAAGGGTTCTACGCTTATGTATGAAAAGAGGAAAAGTTTGAACAACTCGTGAACAGTTTTAAATGGTTTTGTGTACTTCAGTATTTCGCTATTTGATTCCAAGCCTCGAGTTATTTGATTGCTCCCTTCTAGATAATCATTTCACTACCTATGTGTATTTTTAGTATTCACTACATATTATTTCGTGTACTCTAAGCGAATTCACAGCAGTAGGATTATTTATATCGAATTATAACCTTTAAATCATGACCTTTCTTTTAGTTTTTAATTATTATAAATAAATGTTTTCTCGATTGCATTAGGTTAATCGATCGATTTATATGGATGATGAACAAATCAATAATAAGAATAATTCTACATACATAGAAAAAAACTCTGAAATATGACATACTTATAGTCTTAATATTTCTCACATACAGTAACGAGTACATAAACTACCACATACATTAGCTCTTTAATCTCTCATCAGGCATAATGTATCTTAATATTCCGCCTTATCACACGCCATTCCTTATTTAGGGCTATTTACCAAACTGCCCAAATAAATCGCAATGGCCACTCGGTATAAATCAACACCATGGAGGTTTACGTGCTGTTTTCCCATCAACTTGATAAATGTATGACATTCGACTAGGATGGGTTAGGGAAGAGATAAGCGATGTTTCGAACTATAGCTCTTGAACTATGTTGAAATGAGAGTTTGAAGTATTAGGTATAAGGTAAGTAATGAAGTAGTAATTGGGTCTATTTTTTATGTATTGCCCATGTCTACATTTGCTTGTAAACAGTTATAGAAGGAATGCAAAATCGAAGCATTTCTTACTTTAGTTTACTTATATTGGTACTGAGTTAGATCATAATAAACAGTCTAGATATGTATAGTAACGTGTGTAAATTACATATTTACATATTGGTAGGTTCAAAGCACTTGTTGCTCCTTTAGTGTAAAAGAGCCACATTCTTAAAAATCACAAAATCTGTTTTATTACAAAAATTATCTGTATTTCAATTACACTTAAGTGTAGAATTAAAACACCTGTAATTTTAGCATTCTTTAATAATTATGATACATTCCTATGAAAAACCTCTGCGGAAAATATTCTGTCCAACATGCATTGCATGCCCCTTCCTTATTCGGTCATACCAGTCGAAAGCAAAATTCCTACCACCGAAAGCACTTTTAAGTCCGCGTGGCATTATAACGATCATTTATCACGGTTTATCTCACTTTTTCTACCACAAAGTAAACAGGGGAAGTAGCTGGTTGATAAATTATGTTCAAGGTGAGATTATCGAGAGAGGTAAACGCACCCCTATATCATATTACGCAAGGCATAAACTCAAATTGATTAATAGACCGCATTCATAACTTACTATCAACTTAATATAAGGTTCAGGTATGGTTGTGGGATAACGTACATAAAAGGCACTCTAACTATGCTCAGACCTTTTCATACATTCAATATTGAAGGTCTTTTCATCCTTTCATCAAGTTTTCCTTGAGTTTATAATTTTACATATAAGTATATGACTAAGTAGTCGACTGCTAGGTTTAATTAATGGCTTCTAACTAGGGGATAGGGTTAACATTTTTAGTTTTGGATAAAAGCTAATTTGGATAAAAGCTAACAAATATCAACAATTGCATTAATTAGCATTATTGTAGGAGTATTTGAAGCAGGTTATTAAGTCCATGAGTTGGTAAAGGAACGACATGAACAGTTGGAAGATGAGATTTTGAGAGACTCCTGTGTCACATTTAACATAAATATTTGTTAAGATTTCATATTTAACTCCAAGTTGAATACTAAACTATACAAAAAACATTACTTTCCTTTTGAAATATTTAGAAGACTGTACATAAGCATGTTTGAGCGTGTTTTAAAAAGTTCCTACCTAAAACTTTTTCGGTATGTACCACAGGGTCTTTGATGTTAACTTTTATATTAAAACACTCGCTGAAAACAAATTCCAATACCAAAATTCCTGAGCTAAGCAAAATTTATTTAATTAGTAAAATGTAACCGAATTACTTTTTTATCATGACTTGGTAATTGCATCAGATATATGGATATAATGATATTCAATATTATAAATCACAAAAAATCTTAGCACCTTTAAAAATACCATTAATTTTACTAAAAATATGAATTTTGTTGCGTAATTTAAAGTTAAATATTCATCAATTTCCCTTTTTACTACTTTAAGGTTGTTATATAAAGCTGTTTTGATGTTTAAGGTTTTACCGTTGAGGAAATCTCTCTTCTCTGACATTCATTTTAATGATGTATCCACCCCAGCAGACAGTGGTCAATGTGGTTAACGGGGGAGACTTGTTTGCTAAGGTACAAATTTACGTATATACTATGTAGCTTTAAAATGTAAAGTCCATTCAATGGAGTGGCACCTATAAAACAGTCTATAGTACAGATTCTGTGTACAATTTTCGTACAAATATTTAACGGGTTGCTCTGTGATTTTCTAAAGATTTAATTAAACACGTATAAAAAGAAATAATTACTTGAATTACAAATGTTATTGCAATACAATAACTATGTTACTATAATTTAAATTAAACACTCTGAGTTATCTTGCTTAGTTGCCCTTAGTTACAAAGATAAATATGAACGTAAATACTTAAGTACATATCCCCTGAAAAGCGTAAAGATATGCCTAAAATTTGTGAGAAGGGTGTGAATTTAAATATATAGGATTTCCAAATCATTACAAATGCGTTTGTGATAATACCCCTCAAAGGGCAAGGGGTGTTCCGTTCCGAACTGTGTCGAAATGTTAATTCACCGGAAATTAAAGTTGCTCTCGACAACCCTTTTCATATTGCGAAACGGTCGAAACTGAATTGAATTAAACAGTATCTGTATGATTTGAACAAAATACTTGTGCAAAAAGTTATTAGTTCTTGTTTTTATTTAGTATATTAACTAATTACTAATTTCACATACTAGAATCATGTTTTTTATTGTAAATCTCTACTAATTTATTCATTAGCATAATGTAAAATGACAATGATACTTTATTTGTGATGAGAGATGGGATGTTTATTTTTTTTCTTTACGATTACGATGACATTTCAGACAATTTCAAATTTTTCAGTTTTCTACCTGATACTAAATAATATGTCAGGGTTTCTTAAGGAACCACACCCTTTAAGGGTGATATATTAGCACTGTAAAGGCTTTGAGTAATACGCACCTACAGTATCGGATGGCACGTCTGAATTAATTAGTAACCCCTTCACGATTTTCAGCACCGATCCATTTACAGTGATCATTAAATTGATCCTTGTTTGGGGTTACCTGAAACCACGGTGATGTGTGGTTATAGGCTTTACCATAATCCCTGATGGGATTGACAGGATGAGGTGAAAACATCTCTTTTGATGACCCGAAAATGGATCAGAACAACAGGTTTCGAACGCTTGTATAGTCATTATTTACTCTACAGTTTGAGAAGTGTTATAAAGGTGTCAATTTCGGACATGTTTCGTTACATATTTCGTCCAAACCTTAAAGCTTGGTGTACGACATAATATGTAATATCTTCCCGGTGTAAAGTTGGTTGAATCATACATTGTATTTCTCAACTTTATGTACTCCATGACAAATAATTAATCAGAATATACATAGATGCACTGAATTCCACAAGAATTTAACCAAGCATGAATTTCGGACCCAATCTAGCCCTGTTATTAAATTCCTAGCCCTTTAGGTAATACGGGGATGAGCATGCACTTCATCAGTACCTACTTTAAGCCCTAGTTAATTAAATTTCAGACCTTGTTCAGTAGGTATGTGTATGCAATAGCTCGGTGGAAGTGATTGTCATGTTTATAAGTAAATCTACACATAAACACATATGTACATACATGTTTACACATATTATACATAAGATATGTCGAAGGCATTCATCAAACTTTTTAGCTATACATACAAAGATACATAGAATGTGGATACATAGTATGCTGGCTTTATTTATAACTTAGTAAGTATTTTTCTATTTCATTCAGTAAAAATTGACTAGGAATTCACACCTCTATGATGAATATACGTTACAAATACGTATAAGTTTACAAGTTAGAGTGATACTGAAATGATAGTCAATCTTTCTATATTATCATCCTTCTATCTAAATTCCATTCCTCCAACAGTCATCTCTTACAAGCTTGATATTTTATTAAAGTCCCTATCGTCCATCTGTCCTTTCCAATTAACTAAAACAGGGCAGGTATAGATTACGCCCCACTAATTCTGTGGCTGAATAACGAGCACTCTGCTATGTGAGCTGACTACATCAGTCCAGGACAAAGCCCCATTGTATTGCAATCATTGTTTTAATGTCGTCTTTTGTGACGTCTGTATCTACGGTATTCTGAGAGGAAATTTTATCCTGACATTATTTTTCGTTGACAATAGCGAGTTCTTTGTTAGTAAATGATAGTTCGGTGGTGGAAATAGAGTTTGGGAATGATCTGTTCATTAATAAGGTATTTAAAAGGTAGTTGGTAATTTTTCATATACGGTACAGGATTTTTTTAGTTATTAACACGCGACGTGACAAAATTGAAAAATGTCGTAGCATAAAACTAATCTATCTTCGAACTGATAATAATTATGTGTCAGAACAGATATACAATTCGTATTTTGAAAATAATTTGACAGATTTATGATGAGAGTGCATTATTATTATTGCCTAGGAGCAGTTTTTAGATAGCAATATCTATAAAACTTCTAATATATGATAGCTGCTAAGTTTTCGATATCTTATCTGACATTATGTTCAAACTTGTTATGATTGCGTATCAGCGAGATTACAAATTCGCGTAGATATAAGTTGCAAAACGCAATGTGCGTATGACACGACTATTTTTGATATGAATTGTCGATATGATTTGATTTGCATAGAATAATAAGGGTGTGGTAGAAGATATTACGTAGAGGTCCAGAGGTCGTTCCAATAAAACGTATGTGGCCAACACCGTAGCTCTTGTTAGGTCGTTCTTTGAGTGGGTGTTGATGTCACTCAAATCGGTGATATACCAAAACAGGGTGTGACGTTCGAAGTATATACATGTATCCGAATGTGTATGATATATGAGGAGGAGAAGTAGCATGTCTGCGTGCAATAAAGAACCAAATTAGATATTGTTCTATAATTGATTTATAGAACAAAATTGACATTTATAATAATATGAATGTTTGCAGCAAACTTTTACAGGTTTTTCTTTTTAGAGTATCGTAATCAAATAAATATAATTATTATTTCCTAGATATTGGTTCAGGTGGACCGATGACCTCAAGAAGGTCGCTGGTAGTAGCTGGATGAGGGCCACGAATGATCATGTTGCGGCGTACCCTTGGGGAGGCCTACGTCCAGCAGTGGACTAGTATAGGCTGATTGATTGATTGAAATACTGGTATATACTAGTATCTATATTTTTATTCGTACCTAGTACACGTAAATTGCATTGTCATCACACGTATGCGGTAGATGCATGTATCCACTGAGTGTTTAGAATTCAATTACTCACCCTAATCTAGGGGGATGACAACCGCAAGCATCTAGTGTATTATACATAGGTACTAATGGACAAGATAATGGACGTTTAGATAGGGAAATTCAACTAGAATTAATTTCTATTATAAACACATATTTACGTATATGTCTAGTTATGTATACTACGGTGACGGAAAACATCGTGAGGAAACCTACCTGTTTCCCGAACAGGTAATAGTTAGATGGCTTACCACCTGTCACATTGAGTACTTACTATCTGGTCAAGACGTGGGTTCGAGGTGTCCATAGAATTACTACCTTCGCAATTGCGGAGATGGAAACCTGAACCTTTGACTACCCCGCAAGGGGTAATGGTCGTGAATGCGTTTGTCTTTTTTTACTAGAATAGTCAGTTATATATTCTGAGGTGAATGTTTCCAAATTAAACTTATTTTAACTCATTAAATAACGTAAAACATGACAGGTGTCGGTTCATGGCTCAATGTAAAGCTGCATTATCTCTTAGCTTAAATTTATAGGTTATCGAATTCAATCTTTGCTAACCCATATTAAAATGAAAATTACTGAACCGTCTTATATTGATGTATATGCATCATACATATGGGCATTTAAACTTAACTTATGACTGAAAGTGTATTCGACCTATTCACATATTTGGATTATACACGACACCATATAAATTTATTCTTCATGCATTAATTACTTATATTACAAATATTTAAACAAAATTAATTAATGTGCGTGTAATGCAGGAGATGTTTACCTAACACTTTGGCGGTCTTACAAACTATTAACTTTAGTCTATGTATATCATATATATTCAGAATTATTATGAAAAGTTCCTACAGTGTACCGCTATCATAACTTGGAGAGCTTTCAAAAGTTTCCCTTTGCTAGTTGTTTTCAACACGTTGCCAAGCTAATTCGTTTCGATTTATTCCTTCTCAACTTTTCCTAGAGAACAGTAGAAAGTTTCATAAACATTCAAACAATGACTATTTCTATCGAGATTTAATGAAATTGTCTAAATAGACTGACGTTACTGAAATTTAGTTATTAAGGTCGCAAGCGTAATTTAAACTGGATTTGCATCAAACAGGGTGTAATTTCGTGTTTGTTTTGTGGTCTTGGGACAATAATTATGAGCCAACCTTATCAGTTTTAGGTTTATTCCTGTGTAATGTTGTTTATTACTGTGTATTAAAATATATACCATAAAGTTTTTCAAATAATGTAATGGTTATATAAAAATAAACACCAATAATCCTAATCATGGGTAAATGAGAAGTATTATCCATCAAAAAGATGCATTGAAAAGTATACATATTGAAAATAACAATAAGGACCAGTCCAATTGCACGACACTACAACACTAATAAATTTAGCTATAATCTTAAGTAGTACGCAATTTGTGTCGGCATTTTCTCGTGTAGTTAAACAAGAAAACACATTAGGCGAAACTTGGCAGCGTTTTCAGAGCATTATAATTAATGGTACGGCTGTTTCATTTAAAAGCGAACAAAAAGATAATTGGAACCAATTAATTTGAATTCCTTGCAAATGAGCGAAAGCCTTTTGTTTTATATCGGTCTCACACGAGGGTGTAATCTCGCTTCCTTTTATACTATAGTCATCGCCAAACTAGGAAGACTCAGACAATGTAAAATTAAAGTTGTATAATAGTTGGGAAATGAAATTAGTCAAAACGCAAAAGTGGAGACAGGAAAATTACTAAGGAATTCATTGAAGTAATTAATATCAAATATATGGTACATGGTATTTACTTCAAACTGAAGTTTTTTGGTTTTCAAATGCTGCGAATTCAATGGGACGTGCTTAAGAAATTATGAAAAAGTAGCAACATCCGACAAATATTTATAATCAATTCTTATAAGACATCCTTACTACACTTTATTAAAGAACCATTTGATTATATTAACTATAGGATATTCCACATGTTTTATCAATGAATTTTGTTGAATATTTATATCATTTTAAAACGCTGCAATCACCTAGTATGAGTCGGAAAGACACAGTCTATCGCTTTTGGATACAGCATACTTCAATCGCAGATTCCCTTTTTGTATAACGTTGTAAATTGGATTTGGTTGAAAATGGATTGCCCCTATCAGTTACTTTTCCTTCAATATGTCGGGGCTACTATTCGGATCTTTAAATTGAATTCTTTATGTAATTTATTCACTATTTTACGGCTGTTTGCATAATGGCATGATTTAAATCATGTATTATTACGAAATAAAAGTGCTTCTTTGAGTAAAATAGTATCTCTGCAATATTAATGATGAATTTATTGCATTTAATGTCTATTAAAA
Organism: Leucoptera coffeella; assembly: GCA_030578115.1. NCBI lineage: Eukaryota > Metazoa > Arthropoda > Insecta > Lepidoptera > Lyonetiidae > Leucoptera > Leucoptera coffeella. Next base: position 12,225 of record JAMBLF010000991.1, read on the forward strand.
ATGCAAATTTTTGACATCTACAGAAAATAAACTTCTGAATTAAGGTTATTATTAAAAACAAGTTAAATTAAAGTAAGAGAAATGAAAAAAAGTGCTAGTACCGATCGCATGAAATGCCAAGCAGACCAATGTGCAAAAATTGTTATTGTGTCTCATGTATGTTCTGTTTTTCACTTATTCCTTGCACAATGAATAATTAAATTAAGAAATAAACATAAATTTTTATTCTTTGTTCCAGGCCGCCCTTTGCGCGGATTACAGCATCCCCGTTGACTGCGTGGGAGCCTCCGCCACCGCCCCGAGACCCAGCTCCTTTCATGAGATCTCTGGGCCTAAGGTAAGGTTATATAAATTTCAATACAAATCCATTTACTGTATCAGAGGTGATAGCTATATTAAAAGAGATTGATTGAAAGAGTGTATGGACTTGACAGAATGTACCCAATTGGCTGTTTAGCGTAGTAGATCTTTGCTTTGGGACTAAGCGATTGTTTGTTTTTATATTTTTCTCCATATATTAATTGTAATAGAACCTTTTTTACAAAAATACAGTTAAAATATACATAAACTTAAACCAAAAAAGTAAAGACGGTGCTCTCAATATCGTATTAAATAGTTTCTATAAAAATATATACTACATACGCAACTAGTTCCAATCTATTCATACCAAACCAACTCAAATCATATTCAAGTCAAGCTATTTTTATCTCGGCAAGATATGATATGACGATTGCATTATCAGTCCTTGGCGATGCTCGCTTAAGGGCCCGTGACTCAAATGGGTCAGTCAACTTGGGCATGTGTTTGTCACGAGCTTCTGCCCACGAGCTTACGTGATGTAAGTGCGGCATGAAATGTTTTGCTCCGTTTGCGCGATGATTCAGAGATATTTGTTGGATCTTGTATCTTTGTCGTTTTGTTTTTGTTGTATTGTGATAGGTTTTTGTTTCGATATCAATTTACGAGAATAACTTAAAATTGATTCAAAGATATTTAAGTGACCTTGTACCTTTGTTGTTTTGTTTGTTGAAGTTATGTGATAGATTTTTAATTTGATATCAATATGCATAACTTAAAATTATTATCTTAGTGAATTTGTCAGAGGTTCCTTTATCCATTACTAATTAATTAACAATATTTAATCAAATATAAACGTTGTTACCGTAACGTAATTGTTCATAAGCTTTTAGTTTATAAGATCTTTACGCACATATCTTTAGATACATATATAACAAAATCTCACCTTTATCTCTCTAACGGGGTAGACAGAGACTATCGATCGCCACCTTTAAGCGTATGTTTACATAAAAGCTGCAGTGACCCTTAATTAATAAACATTGTCATGTACTTTACAAATACTTCAATAATTCCGTAAAAGCTCACTGATTTTAGTTGGATAGTGCTTAAAGGAACATCAGATAATACGAAAATGCACTCCTAAAATACTGTGCACCAAAATAATACAGTCCCAACCCAAACCTAACCGTTGCTGTGCGTTTAGCTACATTTTGGTGTACATTTCGGTATTTTTGTTTTTTTGTCATATACGACTTGACATAAATCAAAGTTTCTTACACTGGCCATTGAAACAGTGATAAAAGATGACAAATTCATGATAAAGAATACCTCTTTAACATCCTCAGCTTAAGCCCTCTGACCTTAGAACGGATTCCTTTTGCGCAATCTCACTTATTCATCCTCTGACTCACGGCTTTACTGCATACGTTATTGTAACAGATATATGTATGCATTCACTTCCTTTAATCCCTTTCGGTTTGATAGGACCGTGGAAAATATCTTGTAGATCGCTAATTAGCATGAAATTTGGAGATGTGTCGTATTGAACAGAATATGTGTCGGAAACACGAATATCACGTAGGTCACTTATGTTGATATATATTGTGGAAGTGATATCGTGTATAAATAAATATAAATTCACGTTCGTACTTATCCATTTCGGGGTGGACAGAACCTCTAAGATGTAATATTGCCTGAGACAATTTTAGCATTCATATTGTAGTTGTTGTATGATGTAGTTGATATGGAATATTAATAACAGATTATTGGACTATCGTCCCATATATTAATTTTTCCCCTAGTCCCTTAACGTCCTTCTTTATCAAACCGCGATGAAAGGCAGCTAGTTAGCATTCTGTTTACGTCCCAGACTAGCATGGTACAGAGATATTGCGTATTGAAACCTCGAATTCTTTTATAATGCTGTCAACAAGAGTACTGTATGAGAATATTAATAAGCCGTGTAATGGTGCTTGTATTTCAAGTGATATAATAAAAATAATTTATACGATGAGTAAGCCACACGTGGTTTGCTACTGTTATTTAATGTCAACTATGAATCAGTGATCCAGTAGGTAATGTGGTGAAGAGATTATACAAGAATGTAAACATACATACTTCGCCTGTTTGCCTATACAGGTAGGTAGAGATCACGGTTACCATTTGTTTCGATGAATAATAATGAAACGTAGAATATAATCGTGGGAATATAGAAAAAGGCATATATTTGTAGCCACAGTTGTACAGTAGTGAAATGAAATGCTTTTTACTCAACATAAGAATCATAAAATCACTTATTGAAAGTAAAAAAAAATTACACATGAAAAATGGTCCTTAAAATTAGGTAATCTTAAAAAGTTTTAAGTAAATCTAATTAAACTATTAACATTTCGTAAAAGAACACCTGCAGACTAGAAATGCCAAGAAACTCTGCAGTTAGTAAGTAACTAAGACTTATATACTTACACTTCATGCTTACTCTCATTAGTAGGTTATTTTGAGGTCCGCCTGTCTATCATTGCAATTTCAAAGATACTTAAGCCGCAAAGCAAGAGTGAAGTTAACCTCTTAATTATAATTGAGATTTCAAAAAGACACTACACACCTTACTCTTCCTTTTCACCCAGTGATGTTTTAACTTCAGACTATTCTAGATAGAATATTGGGTGTGATGTCAAAAAATGTCAAACGACCACTAACCCTTGCGGGGTAGTCAGAGGTTCAGGTGTCCATCTCCTGTATTGCGAAGGTAGTAATTACTAAGTACTAGTAAGCGATAGTCAGTACTAACTAGGTATTACCTGTTCAAGGAACATGTAGGTTTCCTCACACTCTCTTTCCCTCACCGTAGTATTCAACGTATTTCGTAAATATATTATTATTATGGGTGTGATATTTGATATGAAAAAGAACATTTATTTTTTAATACATTATACGGTGTAATGTTTACTAATTAAAGGATTATTTCTAAAATCTTTGCGTTTTCGATTACGAGATAACTAATGAATTTGATTTTATCTAGGATAAGATAAATTGTTAATGTTGTTTTGATTCCATTACTTAGCATTTTTTTCATACACAAATCGTCAAAATCTAAATTAAAAAAATTTACTGTATTTTTGTGGTATAATCTAAATAGTCACATATTTCACTTTATCCTGATTCACAGAAATTTAAAAATAAAACTAGTAATTAAATATATACCTACTTAGCATGTATGTCTCATTTAAAATGTACCTACATCACTACATAGTATAAAACAAAGTCGCTTTCTCTGTCCCTATGTCCCTTTGTATGCTTAAATCTTTGAAACTACGCAACGGATTTTGATGCGCTTGTTTTAAATAGATAGAGTGATTCAAGAGGAAGGTTTATATGTATAATAACATCCATTAAATAGTGGAGTAGGCTATATATTTTTACCCGTGCGAAGCCGGAGTGGGTCGCTAGTATATGTATAGATATCAGTTTTATTTCTTTAGAGTGTACTTGATTCAAATATCAGAATGGCTGGTTGAAACCTTAATTATCATATATCCAAAAATTATATATCTATTATAGCATCAGTACATACATTGATTTTACTATACACTGGCCATTCACTTTTCTGGTTCACTTCAAGGACACTTTTTGTCTCGTTGGCTTAGTAAGTCCGGTCTCGTATCGATATGAATTGCATCGGAATTATTATTCGTTGAGTCATTATAAGTAATAATCGTTATATTGCACTTAAACTTAAGAGCTATTTAAGAACCAAAAGTAACTCAACTTTTTTACCTTGAGTATCGCAAGAGGTGACTAAGGAATTAAATAGGAGAAATTTAACAACATTAATCTGATTTTACATATGTCGATCTGATTTTACATTTACTATCATGATTTTTTTGGGGTTCAAAGAAGGTAGAAAATCAATATAAGCGTTATTCTTAACTGATATGAAGTGTAATTAATATTGAACGCACAACGTATTAGGGGATGCCTCTAAAGGTGTGTATATTATTAGGTATGCTATAAATAAACTAAGACTATTTCATAAGTATTTGTACTATTAAGACTATATGTATCTTTATGACTCATAAGAAGGATCTGGCGGCATAATTCAATAATCGCGGCCCATGTTGATTGAGGAACTAATTAGCGTGGACCGCTTTGTAAGTGGATTACTTGTACTCATGACTCAGATATGATTAAACTCAGCTTATCCTAATTGATGTATAAAAACTTTGAGTATTAATTTATTAGTTGACCTACTTTACTTAATCTTACTGTTTATTTCTTGAATGAATAAGCTAAGTCTTGCTAGAGTCTACGATAATTTTAGTATAAACTAGGAGTTAATAATATTATATAAGGTTATTAATCTATATAAGTTTTATTTATACTTTAAGTATTATTTTTTTAAATTGCGGATACGGACACCTGAACCTCTGAATACAAGGGTTAATGGTCGAGAACGCGTTTGCTTTTGTAATTTTGATCAATATCACTATGAAACCAATGTGTTCGCTTTCTCTAAGCATGTGGTTTCTTTTCGTATTAAATAATACTGAGGTTATCTAATGTTAGGAATACAACAATACACAAAAGCCATTTTGCATTTTTAAATATTTCGTCTTCATCTAAATTCAATATCAGATTTTTAAAAAACACGGTGAGGAAACCTACCTGGTAATAGTTAGTGCTTGTAAATGGCAACATGGCTTACCATCTGTCACATTGAGTTCTATCTGGTCAAGACGTGGGTTCGAGATAGCCATATAATTACAACCTCCACGATTGCGGAGATGGATACCTGAACCTCTGACTACGCCGCATGGGTTAATGGTCGTGAACGCGTTTGTATTTGTCGTTTTGCTTACCATAAGTACTTCCGCGAATGAACGGAAGTACTCGTATCAACCGGGTCGTTTACGGAAATATAACAATGCTCTCTATCAAATACTAGCATATCCGCACTTTAAGTAAACAACCATAAACGAATAAAAATTCTTCAACAAGACAAATAACAACAAAATGCAGAAGGTTGTTGACTTTTATGTGTTTTAAGGAAAATGACTCAGGCTGTTAAACTTAAAAAAAATTGGACAACTCAATGACGTCATTGGAGTATCCTGATTGTAGAAAAAATGTGTTGACTGTAAAGAAATAGTGCCCCATGGTTTTTCTTCAAAGTTTTGCCCATACATATCCATTCACGTTATTTAATCCCTTTTGGTGTGGGCAGAACCTTGTTGAAAGAAAACATCTCGTTGGTCTCCTATTAGCATGAATATTTGGGCTGTGATGTCATATTGCACATTGGTGACAAGTTGCTAGCCCATCGTTTTTTTCGTCTTTAAGGCCACGACCACATGACGAGAGTTAATTACTCTATGGTCAATATCATTGTATTATATGTATAGAAAAAACTTCAGTCTGTGAATAAATATGTATATGTATAGAAACAAACATCTGTCTATGACGTTATAAAAAAATAATCCATAAACATTCCAATACATAACCTTAGTTAACTGATGATTCATTTCCACTTATCATAATTTGAGTGCAGCTAACAATGCCCTGCAGAATGATTAGCACTGACCATTTGAAGGTAGTGTCTTACTCATTGGCGATAAATATGGGCAGTCGCACTACACACTCATTGATAGTATAAGGTCTTGTTTGGAAATAGGTTGAAGATTACATAAATAAATAATATGAGATAAAGGACTGGTTGCCAACAAGACTATACATATGTTTTATCATTCAATCAATCAGTCTATGTCAGTCCACTGCTGGACATAGGCCTCCTCAAGGTTACGCCACAATACACCAGCACTCGTGGCCCTCAGCCAACCACTACCAGAGACCTTTATCAGGTCATCGGTCCATCTAGCAGGGGGACGTCTTACACTACTTTTACCGTTTTTATTATTAATGTATGTAATATTTCCGTTATTTTGTTTATTAATTTGTATATAATTACTCTTTTAATACTTAAATAGGTTTAACAGAACTAATTTTACTACGTAATACAGTATACTTAACTCATTTCTTTATAACTATTTGAGTATTTTTTTCTTTTTTTATACATTTTTAAGTCTTACAACAGACATCAGAGGTGATGATAATCGCAATAAATTATGTGGTATCCTTCAATTTGATATAAAATGGAATCAAGCGTGATGTGTATGTATGTATCCTTCAATTTGTTTTCTACTTGCTTGCTTCAACAATGAGAGTAGGTATTCCTTGTACTCGTGGAAAACCCTTATCGTTAACTAAATATTAATCTAATTAATGTACTTTCCAATTAGTTTTCTGATAAAACTGCGTATTGCAACATGTTTATAATCATAGAATTTACACACTCATTAATTTTACACATGCTTCTAATGTTGCAATTCGAAATGGATAACTTTAATATTGAAAAATATAGTAAAATCTACTGGGCGATGTACTAGCAACATGTCACAAAAGGTTCATATAATTGCCATCTTAACTTATTAAATAATACAATGAAATAACAACCTGTCAGCAAAGATAATTACAATTATAACCTAATATGAATGCTTAGTGACCAAGTATCATGTCTCCGAGGTTCTGTCTAGCTCAAATGGGATTTAAAACGTAAGAGTATGTTATGTATCCCTCTAGTTAGTATTTTGATTCGGACAAATGTATTCCCGGCCATCTCAGCTCTTTGAAATAAACATGTGATTGTTCTTGTCATTAAAAAAATAAAGAAAATGTTCAATTGTAGTCGCTAATGACTACTGCTGTTAAAGTGACTCTAAATAAAGAAATAATACTAAAAATTAAGAAAAACTTTTGTCAATAAAAATAAATAACATACTTATAAATAACTATCGATTCTTGTATCTTCGAACAAACCAATAATGAGGAATTGCACGTTGACTCATACAATCGCTATGTTATTGAACTTTGACGAGATATAAGACATCTGTTCTGTTTTGCATATTCATTTGTAAATAAGTATATTGCAGCTGATTACAACATCATAACAACATCAGACTAATATCATTGTTCATTGTGTACGGTTGGATGAAAGTTTGTGACGTCACGATGCAACATCGATGCCTACACGCGATTATGCATCGGTGACGCATTTTATTGGGAATGGAAATTATCATATCTAAGCATCAAAGGTATTGTTTAGATGGCATACATATGAATACGTGTCGCCCGTTTCAATACAGATGGATAGGCAGGCATAATATTTCCTTCATTTTATTCGATTATCATTTTCTGAACTTAGCCAAGCACTTCATATTAAGCTCATATAGTATAAGTGCCTGTAGCGTTCTGTTGAAAACTATGTGAATAGCAAAGTAAAAAAAAGTAAAGTTTTTTGGAAGTTAAGTCTATTTGCCATTCTTCCCGGCATGTCGTAAGACGCGACTTAAGGACTAGGGGTAAATGGGCGTTATTCTAGCGATTTGTCACTAATATTCCATTATGACATCACACCCAAAATATTCATTCTAAAAAGTGAGATATGAAAGGGAATGAAACGCCGTGAATGTATATGTATATACATTTAGGCTAGTTGTGTCTAGTGTTAAACTAGTCATCGCTATCTTTTTGCTATTCACCTAAAGAAGCTAATTTGACATCACTCCTAAGTTTTTACCTGTAATTTGTTACGAGAAATAGCGTCATTGAAATATTACATCATTCGTTGTAACATACTTTAATGTTAAATGAGTCTTAATCGACTTATATGGTATTGCTCGGTATTAACCATTAATACATGCACGTTTACTATATTTATTGAAAACAAATAAAGTAAATAACACTATATTTACCTTAACATTATACACACATATACAAATATATACATTCACGTACTTTAATCTCTTTCGGGATGAACAGATTCTTATAGATAAAATATCTCCAAGGTCATTTTTTAGCATTCATATTAGGGTTCGAATGTCATATAGAACATTGGTGACAGGCTGCTAGCCTAACGCCCAATGAATTCCATTTACCCTTAGTTTCTTAGTCACCTCTTATGAGATGCCGGGGTGAACAGCAGCTAGTTATGTCCCAGACAAGAACATCTTTACAATGATCCTTAATCCTTGTCGAAAGATATAGTATCTGCTCGGTATATTTTAACAAAAGTATCAGGGTTGTGATGCCATGGATATAGAACTATAAAGTATAAAGGCTAAAGCATACGTTATACGTAATAAGTTCTTATTTAATTATATAATTAAAATTATGATTACAAACGATCCTCATCAACATAAGCATTTTATAATATTCTTATTCAGGCTCAACATATGAATTTCCCGTTATTAAAAATACACATCAATGGAACAACTTTCTATATGAGCTTTCTAAACATGTATCAAAATCTGTTATTTCAGCACTTGGAACAGAAATCTAAATCTATGCATCTTTAGTGATAAAATATAATAAGACAAGATTAAGTCCTATTCTAGTATGCAAGATAATAAGAATGTTGCCTAGCAACCATTCTTCCTAGCATGGGGTAGGAAGTGACTATGGGTAAATGGGATCTATATATCTATCTATATAGATCTATATATCTATCTATATATCTATCTATATAGATCTATATAATATCTATATACGAAGAAGGTCTATATTTCCAGAATCTTCGATAATGTTCCGGCTAAGATCGTAGCTCTTAGAACCTTCGTATGTAGGTTAGAATCGATCGTTGAGGCTTCAGAACGTGTGTTGGTGGGACGAGATCTTTCTAGAATACGCGTTAGTACGCTATTTCTTTAAGAATCGGAAAATTCTAACAAAATTCAAACAAACGCATTCACGACCACCCTTGTGGGGTAGTTAAAGGTTCAGGTGTCCATCTCCGCAATTGCGAAGGTAGTAATTCTATGGCCACTTCAAACCCACGGTTGACAAGATAATCAGTACTCAATGTGACAGGTGATTTACATTCATTCGTCATTTACAAGCACTAACTATTACCAGCTCAGGGAACAGGGAGGTTTCCTCGCGATATTTTTCCCTCACCGTATTCAACGCATTTTGCAAATGTATTTTTATTACGAAATAGATGTAAATCGATGTAGGATGAATATGTCTCTGATTTACGACTACCCTTACCCTTATTTTGATCAGATTACGTCAGGTTGGTAACATGTTTATTCAAAGTTCATTAAGTCAAAGTCAAAAGATTTTTATTCATTATAAGCACAGTTCGTACATTCATTGAACATCGAAATATATTGAGTGGCACTGGTTGTCTTACAACTATGACTCTACCGTTGGTTCGGAAGCCCTAGCTTGGAGAAGAACCAACAAGAAACTCCAGCGTTAGAGATTTTTTGCCCAGTCCAAGTATTACCTATGTAAATACCTAAATTAATGACACACGAGATCAAAATTCTCAGACTTATTATGAACGTATTTCCCTAAAGCAACAACTCTGTGCGTCTTATTTATTAAAGTAAACAGAAAAATGACTCATGCAAAAAATCACTGCAGTTAAAGGTATGAGATTATTAATATGTAGATAATTGTGAGTTTCGTAAAGTTTAAGGTTTATAATAGTTTTAACTTAAAACGTTCTTCCCAGAGTGTCGTAGGAGGCGACTATGGGACATTAGCTCAATGGAATCTATTGGGCGATGGACTTGTAACTTGTTACCAATGACCTATATAAAATTACGAGTCTAAAATTGTTGCTTAAAAGTTACCTGGGAGATATTGTAATGTCTCCGAGGTTCTGTATACCCCAAAAGGGATTAACGGACGTGAATGTATATGGATAATGTAAATATGTATTTGAAGTTAAAGATATAATATGATTTGATGAGGAAAGCTAAAATATGATGATTTTTATTAATGTTACATGCTGAGAAGAAGGCAGATTAAATTATGTTCAAGTCCGAGATATGTAAACAAATAAATATGAATTTCCTCTTATATACATTCATATCAAATGAGTCATTACTCCAAGTGGAATGACCTCCAGAATGACTCAGCAAAATAATTAAAAAAAAAAGAGTTATTTATGGGTCTAAAAAAAACTTATACATCACGACCATTAATCCTTGGGATAGTTTCTGGATGATAGTTACTCAAGGCCGTACCGTACCTATTACTGAATGCCTAGTTTCCAAAGACAGGTTCAGGAGAGGCCATCGCTATTTGTCCAGATACTGACTATAAATTATTAAATATACTTCATATTATGAGGCATAATCCAATGTTTATTAACACACTGACGTACATAAGTGGTATTCAATATAGGATCAATATTTAATGAGCTTTTCAACATAGGATTAATTAAACACTATGTTCGAATAAACACATTGAATAAATATAAAAATTACGTCTTAATCGCCTTAAATCATTATCTTAAGTACTTACAATCATATTTAATATTAAAGAAGAACAATCAAATGGAAATAAATGCCAATCGATTTCATATCTTCATTTGTTCAGCCGCGACTGACATATGACAAAGGAACGCTTTGCAAATAATATTACCTGCGTACCACAATGTTTGGCATAGATATACCTTCTACGTATTTACGATTCATTCCACTGATGCGTCATGCAAGAACGTCATATCTTTCGTTTGAAGGTCATAGAAAAGTTTCGTGTAAACTTTTCGTGATTTATGATGCCTGCATTACGAGTGCGATATGCTGATACCAATTTTATCTTTGGATTCTAATGGGTTAAAATTTGCATTTTATTAATAAATCTTCACGATTGTTAACCCGGTTGGGGTAAGCAGGAGTTTGAGTGTATCAATTAAGGTCATTGACCGCTCCAAGCCCACGTTTTAGCTGATAGCGAAGGACTTTTGGTTGGGTCGCCGTTTATTAGTGACTATTACCTATTCAGGGTGTTGTGACGATGTTTTCGCTTACCTATATACATATTTTAATACATATGAGATTCTGTAAAGGACGATGTAAAGATCGGGAAAGGAAGAGAATCTTGTAACCTATATACATGGTATATAATATATTTGCTTTCCTTGAAAGTCACGGTACGTTTCACTTTATTCACCTATTCATTAGATAATCGGAAGCGAATAGGAGGATTTTTTTATTTAATTACATTTAACATACCAATTACTAATTTATTATAGACTTTGGGATTATCTCAATCTCTCACTCAACAAGTGCCAAGAGATGGCCAGCTCATCGCCAAATAACGACCAATATCACCCTAAACCACTTAAGTATTCGCGAATGTATTCAATTAACTTCAGAGCAGTAAAACTTTGGATTTATGAAGGTCGTTCGAGAGACACCAGTTTACAATGACGCATGCCAGGAACTCGTTTTAGCATAAACTAGAATTTATATCGTGTGACAAGAATGCGAATTAGCATAGGCTTGGAATGTTCTGTGACTGATGTTGAAGGAGATTGGGTAAAAATAGAAATGAGTTTGGTTAGTACCTTTTATTGGCGTCTAAGAATGAGTCTTTTAGCAACTAAGTAAAAATTTTTTAAGGGTCGTGTTAACTACTACCCTTTTAGCATTATTGTAAATTGAGGTTTAGGTGTATTATGTAAGCAGTATGGAATCCGTGCCTGAAATGAACTAGAATAGAATAGAGATCAATAGCATTATTAAACACATAGCATTATCATACAGTATATGAACAAAAAAAGATAAACAAACGAGTTCACGACCATTAACCCTTGCGGGGTAGTCAGAGGTTCAGGTGTCCATCTCCGCAATTGCGAAGGTAGTAATTCTATGGCCACCTCGAACCCACGTGTTGACCAAATAGTCTGTACTTAATGTGACAGGTGGTCAGCCATATTTCCAGCCAGTATATCGATAAGAAACACATTCAAAAAACTTACTCTAGTAATCCAATGCTACCTCAAATAACAGTAATATAAAAGCAATCCAAATAATGCCCAAAAAATCATTCTCTCCCATCCTAGAAAATGACGCATCCAATGAATGGTTTTCGAGTGGCACCCCTCGTTCAATTCTGCCTCCCCCGAACGGCTATGAAGCGTGAAAGCGCACCTGTTAACGGCATGACTCATTTTCGGGCACATGTGGCCTCAATGCATAAGAGTACTCAACTTGTACTTACTCACATTCATTTATTTGGGTTGAGAGAAAGTTTATAAAAAGGATATTGTATGGTTAAAAAGAAGAATTTAGTTCCGTGTTGGTATTCGTATTTAAAGGTCGGTTAGGTTAGGTTTATAGGGTTGGGATTTTTGTATTTGATGATGGGCTGCCAACCTTTTTTATTTATAAGGGAATTAAGGATTAGTGCCTTGTTTTTACTTTACATTTATGTCTTATAAGAAACTCGCATTATAATGTTAACCAAAATTGTGTTTATGGTCTTCATACAAGCTATGCTATACTAGCATCACTAGTACAAGACGTAAAATCTATCACTTCATCCCTTATTCACTTTTAACGTGTGAACAAGAAAGTTATAGTAACATTCAACGTCTCTCCCATATTCCACAAACTCTTACAACCTACTAGAAGGAAAACTTGGCCGAAAACCTTTCATAGCGAAGTCACTGCCCAAATAATTATCGTACTTGGTCATGTATAGGTATTTTGCTGAATAGAAACAGTTATCTCTGAGTCACGGTTAGATATCAGACTCATTTACAGTAAGCTGGTTCAAGTTGAGTCTAATCTGTGACTCATTATTGTAAAGGGGTCTAAACACAGTGGTTACTTATGGCAATAAATGTAGAGATAATATCTCCAATATTCGGGATCATATAACAAGGTTCGGATTCCTCAGCTTGTTAGTCATATACACATAACGCCCATTTCAGCAGAGGTAGAGATCACGAATACATATTTAATGAAATCTATAGGTACTGCTACTCATACACACTTGGTGTTTCTAGGTACTTAAAGATTTTTAAGACATTTTTCGGGGTTAACGATCATTTTTCCAGGTTATTACGGCTATAAAAACTTTAAATATTAAGTAATTATCCTTTTATTATATGACTGAAAAACTCGCTAAAGTATAAAATAAATATATAGTATTTAAACATGGGTTCGCCACATCTATAGTTGAGATCCACAGGTGTGTTAAGATCATTGTATTACAAAGGGTTATAGAATCCGAAAAACAATCAAATAGGTATGTTGAATGTATCAAAAAAGTACAGTCACCAACCCAAGTATTGTTCAGAACAATACAATACAAAACTTAAGAATTTAATTCGGCAATTATGACTAATAATTCGGTCTATTCACCTCAGATTAGATCATCGATGCCTTAAACACGACTTGGTTACATACAATGGATTGTTTTTAAATACACAAAGGATTCTATTCATACTTTCAATTGGACAGGAAAATAAACATGCCATTATGAAGGAATAAAATAGTAAGAACTCTATGAGTATGTAGGTATAATACATACATATATTAACGCCTCTACGTCAACGGGATAGGCAGAGACTATCAGTTTGCCACCTGGAACGATCCGGACCAATCGCTCTTCCTTCACTCACACTATTAACCTTCTCATGCATGCTCTTCTGTTCTACACACTACGTACAACCGCTTTGAGAAGATATTATAAGATTTAGGTATGATATTTTGTTATAATGCAGTTTAAATGATACTAGGTAGTGTTAGTTTTGAAAACTGTTAAAAATTCGTATATACGTTTTTAAAAATCAATACAATATCTTGTTATTTAATAGTCCTCATTGAATTCTCTACATACATTATTTTACAACAAAGAGAATAAATTTCGTATTTTTTACTCTTCTATGCACATTCAATCTCAACTCTACTTGTTTTATTCAATAATAAATTTCCATACTAAAGTTTTTTGACAGTAATTGACTTGTTGACCTATATGGGAAAGGTTGGGTATTGCTTAATTCATTACCATATAGGTAATTTGAACTTATTGCATTATGACACAGTGGTGACAATAGTGCAATGGCACAGACAAACTTAAATTTTGGTTTGCCGTACAAAGCAAATTATAAAATTCTAAAATCAGAAATATATGTTTATTATAACTATATAATGTAAACCCGAAATTAAAAGTCTGCTAGTTAAATCATTTAGACATATGTACTAAATTTTTTATATGATTTAAAAGAACATAAATCAGCATAAAATATGAGTTTAGTAGGTACATTAGCGATTTATATTGATAAAGACGTCAATATGTTGTAATGACGATTATAGGATTTGTGTCATCAGGCATTTTTAAGGTTATCGAGGAAGTTGTTAAAATAATATTAAATATCTATTTTGTTTAATGATTTATTGTTCTAGTTTTACTCAAGACAAAAAAGGACAAACTTCATTTGTATAATAATAATAGTGTAAACTAAAGGCTAAAAATTGTATTAGCAAAAGTCACAAGACAACAGCGCTGATAAATCCATAGAATGAAAGTACTCGAAACCGTAAACGACCTCAAACCAGTATTCGACCTAGCCGAGGCACGTAATCAAACGTAACGTGGATAAAATCGAGTTACAAACTTAGAGGAGTTTGCGTTTAGCTCTACCCGTGAGGCTAAATCTGTTCCACAAATATTAACCTTCTCACAATAACTTTAGAGTCCATATTAGCTCGAGTTATTTCTCTACACGTGCGGAACCGAGGTATTAATGGAGTCAGTCTCCTATTACAAAGCTAAGCAGCGCTAAGCAACAGCACGAACGGAAACGATATTATTAAACTCTAGCCGCTATTTGTAGCGTCGTTACGGCAACTAGGCCGCAGTCGTCGCACGATGACTCAAGCCTCGGTAAACAGTATGCGGGGCGATGAGTCACCGTTTTACACATTCGCGTATAGTGTTGAGAAGTGTTGTCAGTCTACAGTCGGACTCGTGAAGTTAAGAACCATTCTAGGCGTTATAAAGCAGCTTTTACTGCCAAACGCCTAGCTTAATATGATAAATAGACCATTTGAGTGACTTTGTGGTTCTGTTGTCATTGAATAGTTTACGTGAAAGTTTAGAATAAACTTAACATTTTGTTATTGTGTGCGTGTCGCGGAGTGAAGTGAAACGGTCGATAGTGAGTGATCAATCCGTGTTTTAGTGGTATTTAAGACGTTCTTGTATTTGAATCACCATGCCTACAAACGACAAACTCATTTCAAGGATTAAACGGATGGCCCACTGCATGTTATTGCTTCATATGGTGAGTTTATTTTAGATCCGACCTGTTTTAGATATCGGCGCTCGTTGGTCTACGCAAGGTGCACATCGATTCGAGTTCGACAAGGTCTTTCGTTGTAATTCTTAAACGATGCATACTAGTTGCTATAACCTACGAGTACCTTTGCCAATAAATAGAACCTCAAACATAATTTGTTTACACATACAAATTTAGGACAAACTAATGCTGACGTTAAAGTAGTACTTCTAATTAGAACATTTGATTACCTCATTGAATTTAACCATGACAATTGATGAAAGCGAATAATTCATCAATAAAGCTATGAAAGACCCGACTAAAATCAAATTTAGTGAGATGACTCTAGATGTTGAAGTACATGGAACCCTCTGTTGCAGATCCCTCAGGGTAGAGTTAACTTTGTTAGAAGTTGAGAGAGCAAAGTTTGCCATCGAATAGTAGCAATTCAATCTTTTTGTTTCGTTTCAAAAGTCGAGTGAATAGAAAGCAGAACCCACAGTATAAAACAGAAGATAAATTGATTTCCTCTTTCAAACTTTGATAGATCAATCTCTAGTTTAATACCTACTTGTACGTATAATTTAATATCCAGTTTACTCTTTTTTAGTTGAGAGAGTTAGATCACAAGATGATTTGTTATTGAACCTTGAGAGAATCCTGCCTTTTACCCCATTAAGGAAATATACCAACGAATGACTCATAGGCCTCACTCACTGACAATTTCTATCTGTTGCTTAACCTTGGGACAATCCTGGATATTACCTCAAGGTAATATGGAAACTGATTACTAATTTTTTCTCTGACTACTTATGTCTATTGCTTTTGGTGTCCTTCTAGGTTTTGTTTCAGAGTTGTTTTTCTATCATATGAACCAATGATCCTTGTCAAAATTACACTGGTATGGTTCAAAATAACTTCAAGAGTGGAACAAATTAATTTACTTCCTAGATTTAACGTTTGCGTCTAATCATATGCAAATATTGCTATCAACCTTAGCTAACTAATAAACTTTGGGTACTTACTAGTTTGTTTGTCACTATTGTTTAACGATATTAAGATAAAACAATAAAATATGAGATAAACAATTTCCATACGTCTCATATAAATACGTGTTTTCCTAATAGTCAGGAAACCTTGGTATGAATAGAAAAGGAATAAAAATAAAATAAACAGATATATGTAAGTACATACATCATAGTTCATATGAAAAAGATATAGTACATGTATTCATAAAAAATACAACAATATACTCAGCTAAAACAATAATGAGAATATTGATTGAATATTACCAAAAGAAAAACAAACGATAGTGTCATGATGTCACTTCGTACTAAATTTATTTCTTAACAGTCACATTATTTGTATTAACATTATTGACATCTAAAATCAATACACCAGTCACTTCTATCTTCAATATAATACAGTAAAAGGGCAGACAGTTCAAATTAGAACTTGTTTGGGGTGGAAGGTTTGCTGAACGTGCCCAGACGAGATGTCTATTCACTGCAGAGGGATGACCGTGCCAATTGTGACTGTAGTTTCGAATACCTAAAAGAAACCAATACTTATATATCTTCTACAGTTTAATGTATTGTTCTTTTTACAAGAAAACGGGACTTATTGCGTATATTTTCTAAACAAAGTATTACTTTTGCTACCCGGCGTTTCGGTATGTTGCAATGGCCATGGTCCCTCAAATTCTTGATAAATAAATAAAAATCGCAAGTCTTTCAAAATATTAAAAGTATTGTTTCCGGTACCGTCACAGATTTGCACAGGTTACCTAAATAAATGCCTCAGTGACCTGACTTTCAGTGAATAAGAGTAACATTAAGATTAAAGAGTTAACTGGATTCACTCATCAGTATAGTTACTCACTGCTTGGAAACTAGTTGAATGACTTAACGACTCATCCTAGATAAACTTAACTGTGTTGTTAGTAAAACATGCCTTGTAAGTACCTAGTTAATCTCTTTCGAAATATATTTAGAAAGAAACTCGGCATTCAATGAAGTTCATAAGATAAAACAATTCACGATATTTATATTTTGAGCAATCTTATCAAATATGTCACAGAATCGGAAAAGTTCTTGCTTTATGAAATTTGCTACCGTATAATAATAACAATCCTTTACCGAGACTCGACAATTAAATAAAATAAATGATGATGATTCACAACAAAATTAAATAAAAAAAATTAAACAAGAATAAGTTATTATATTAATCCAATTATAATTAAACATCAGTCAATAAATGCTTGCCGTGGAGTCCCGAATGGCGTAGCTCGGCGGGAATCTACGGAATCTATCTACATCTTATTTGGCTATTTATATGTTGGAAGAGTAGTGTGTGGTTTTGTTGCTGTTTACATATAAAGCTCGCGTGATTCATTCTACTCGCCAGCCGTTGCGTCTGGTTGGTTCACATCCTTGATGCCACCAAGATTACTCACTAGTAGTATTAATACGAGACTGGTCCACGGAAGCTCGACCATTTCCTTTTGTTCCCATACACTGTTTTATTTTAGTACAGTGCACTGATCTCGTGTTCGTCAGCGGTCTATTTGCGGAATTTTTGTCTGACCAAAAATGTTAAGCGTCTTAATATAATTTTAAAGAGAGCTTTGGTTTGGATATTTAAAGAAAGGTGTCACTGTGTTAGTTGTTTACCGTATGACTGATTGTAATACATGTTTTGTAACAGCTGTCTTTAATAGATAGATAATGCAACCAGGTGCGATGATATTGCATGACAAAGCATAATTATTAATCATAATAAGGCTCATTATTTAATATAATTATTGAAGGTATTTTTTAATTATTTTCTTACAATACTTTTTATAGTTACGATGAGAATAGAATTTTA
Source organism: Leucoptera coffeella (assembly GCA_030578115.1). Lineage (NCBI taxonomy): Eukaryota > Metazoa > Arthropoda > Insecta > Lepidoptera > Lyonetiidae > Leucoptera > Leucoptera coffeella. Next base: position 30,532 of record JAMBLF010000991.1, read on the forward strand.
CTGCAATATTTTCAATTGGTTGTAAAAGTTTATTAAATCTGAAAAGAGTAATTCGTCTAATAATAAGCGAATCCACAGTTCACCTTTTATTCAAGATACATGTAGATAGAGAGTTGCATCTTTATAAACTAACATAATTCTGGGATTTTGTGTCGTCCATTATTACACGTCAATAATAGTCGATATCTTAGTATCAGGAAATTCATATTAGGCATATGAAATGGTCCCAAGTCCATTTTAGATTCTCGAAGAGTTGATTTAACAGGAAGTTATTATACCGGTCCATGCCAGCCTTCTCACGTGAATGTAGATATTATTGAACCAGGAAATGCCTTGTTGTCAGCTATTTCCCCATTATAAAACAGAGATCGTACGGCCCGAGCCGAATCAATGTATTCGTTGAATTTATATGCACATACATGAGTAGAACTAGCCTGTTTGGCTTCAGAGATAAGAGACTTTTATTTCACTACCTTTACTTTATATGTATATACACGTTACCTACCCAGGGATTCTTAATAGTACTGATATTACAAACCACTTTCGCTTCATTGACACACACTTCTTTGGCGGTTATACGTATAAAAGTTACTATGAATATTTCCATATGTTATTTTACTTCCCTGATATTCATACAAATCTTAGCACCTTCTACAGGCGTTATAGGTTATTAGCTCTTCGCTTATTTAGTATCGATGTAAAAGCTAGTGATCCAAGCTAGCCTTTGCAACAGTGGATACTTTGTTGTTATTTTGCGTTGGTGAATATTGTAGGTGTGAATTGGACGAGGAATGCGGTTTTGCCTTTTTAGTTACAAAAATGTATTCAGTATTCCGTGGGAGTTATGTCTTTCTATATTTCTTAATATTGCTGAAGTGGTCATACGTACGAGTAAATTTTATAATCAATCATTTAAAGTATGTATATATAGTATTGTTACATTATTGCACCACAGTCACAAATACATGAAAACACACATTAACGTGATATTTCGTATACCTATGCATTATTGCACATCATGTTCACAATTCTCTAAAGACGTACATACATCGTAGATAGAAACAACTGAATCACTCAAAACCATTTTCTTTGGTCTTTATTGGATTCTATTACACCAAGCTGAATGTCATGAATACATTTTATTGAAAATAAATTCTTAAATTCCTTTAAACGTGCGTTGCCCTTTCGCCTTCCAAAGTCCTTAAAATAAAGGTTCACAGTTAAATTAAAAGTCCTCAAACAGTGCTAGGGAATTAAGCAAACAAGATTTGAGCGAATTTGCTTAAGGCCCTTATGTTTAATGAGAGCCCTTGGACTTAGACCCTCCTTGTCCTGAGGCTCGGAAGGAGCGAGACTCCATCCCTGAATCTAATGACCCAAAGCTGCCTCGAGGCCCTCCATATAAATAGCAACACCTTATAGCCATACATCAACGGTTACACTCGATTTAGGTAGGGAATAGTCAAGCAGTTTCTGATGAATGATATGTTTTGGGTTGCATAATATTTGTATTTACGATAATAGTGACGAAAATTTGTACACAGGTGTAATTGGGTATACGGTGTGGGAGAAATATTTTCAGGATCGTTTAATATCTACAAAAATTTATTCGGGATGTAGAGGCGCGAATATACGTATATATTATAATATTTGCTAAAGTATGCCTGAGACGTACACGACGTATTACATATTATGCTATATTGCCGACCTAATAAACGTAACCGCCATCCGAAGGGTGAGAAGGGCCAATGACAACCCAAAATGGCGTACCGCTGCATTTTATGGCCACTTTGTCCCGGCGGCTGCGATGGGACGACTCCGCTTATACTAATAGCTTTTGCAATTGACCTTGTTATTAGGAATACTTATGTCCGCGATTCTTGAATATCTAGGTATATATATAGGATTGTAGAATAAATGTTCATTATATTTTTGTAGACGACCTAAAAAATGTATCTTTGCCCTAAAAAACTGTCTGACTGACGTAGAATTCCTTGGAAAATTTATATTTATATATTTATTGTATTTTAAAGAAACCTTTCTGTTCTTTCCAGGTTGAATTCGTAGAAGCATACTGCACACCTAGGGACACGACTCGTCGATCACCGCAAAGTCGCAGATCCCGCGACTTCCGAAGGTCGCCCGATTCCTCCAAATGGCGGTACGACACCCGGCGATCCAATTACGAATTTGACAGCCGTCGTCGTCCCTACGAGTACGAGACCAATCGTCGGTACTTCGAAAGATCAGAATTCGACGGCGATTCGGGAAGACGGGCAGAGTTCGACGCGGATTCAGCTCGGAGAAGAGCGGATTACGAGTCGGCGAGGCGGACCGATTTTGATTTATCTGCCCCTGGTGGGTCGAGGAACAGTCCGGAGTGTGTGGAGCAGTCTGTGGAGTCCCCGCCGGAACCAGCGCCCTCTGCGCCGCTGAGACAAGACAGGCGAGGACAGCCTTATTACGAATCGGGTAAGATTATGTTGAGAGTTAATTTTACATGTGTGTTAGCTATAGTTATTTAAACTCATAAGATAATACAAAATATTTATGTAGAAAAATGAAGAACTGATCCAATTTCTGGTCTATAAAAGATATTCCGACTGCACCGGTCATCTCGATAATATAAACGATATATTGAAGCGACAGACATCACGTAGAAAAAAATACGGATTCATATTAAAAAAAAATATACTTATTTATAATGTAAATACTTATATCCTATAAAATTTTAATTAGAAAAACCCAACATCTATCTAGAGCATACTGTTTAATTTCCACAATAAGATTGGAAGTTAAATTATGCATGTGTTTCGCGATCACTTGCCCTGATACTGTCGTTAACCCGTGGGGTTTGGTCATCGACGCGTAAAAGCAATTACGCCTCCTGATGACGTCGTTTTCTATCCCCTCACGTCGCTAATAGACAATTTGCTCATCTCTTTCCACCGTTTTGTGTAATGGTGAGATCATTTGCCTAACGCAGTTTTCTGTTGTACGGTGATATAGTACTGAAATAAAGTAGTTGGCTTGATGAAAAATTCTGAGTCTATTCCTTTGTGAAGCTAGAAAAAAAAACTAAGAAATCTCATTATTCTTTCAGAATCATCAACAGACGACCGGAGCACTACATCAGAAGAAGAGGAGGAGGACGAATTCGGTGACTTCGATCCCTTCGCCACTGCACCTTCTCTTCACTCACCAGACAGCGGGCGATCTGATCCCCGATACGCCAACGCTCCTCGAAGGAACCCTAGTCCTTACTACTACGGAGACTTGTTCAAGACCACACCCCAGTCGGCCCCTTCTGCTCCGACCGCGTCCACCACATCATCTACCCGAGGACCTAGATACAGGAAGTCAGCTAGCTTGGACGCCCCGCACGTAGCAGCCAGGCCTACCCTTCCAAAGCGGTTCTCAGTGGCCGAAGATGGGTTCCGCGAATTAGATCGCTCCTCGTCCTCGTCCGGCGAAAGTACGTGGATGCCGCCGAGGCGTCGTGGGCGCGACGCCGCCAGCTGCGTGTGCGCCGCGCCCGACGATGTAGAAGACCGCCGCACCTCGCGAAGCGTATTCTATGTACCGGCGCCCCTGCCTCGTTGGCCCCAAGAGATGTCTACTCGCCAAATCTATGAAACGGCATTCGATTGCAAACTCGCCCGTTCCGACGACGACCTCGATGAGTTCGATAGAGTCAGCAATCATGCAATCCTTTTGCAAGGTGATGATCGGAAACTGATCACTTCGACGTCTTCCGCTTTTGAAACTGTTGAATTGTCTAAGCAAAATGTTAAGTCCATTGACCACAAAGGACAGAGAAAGGTGACTATGAAAAATGATAGCGTTCGTAGATCCAAAATACCGACAATACGTCAGAAAAGAGAGTCAGAAAATAATGCAAACGCATTGGCGGAAGAGTTGGAAAAGGTTCAAATAAAAGAAGAAGAACGGAATGCATCCGTCTCTCAGTTACCCCTTCGTGGTTATACTCCATCGCCTCCATCTACTGCACCATTGCCTACAAAGTTTCAGCAATGCAAAGATGGAACAGCAATGAATAGTATTAAAAGTGCACCAAATTTGCCTCAAACGCAGCCCTCCCATCCTAGATTAAAAGATCTGAGACTGCCAGTCAAATCCTTAAGAGCCAGAGAAACGCCAACTAGCAGTGACGCCAGCATGGCCGATGTGAAAGGCTCCATTGAAATGGATTCTTCGCAGGACTTACGAGATTCTGGCCGAGAGTCAAGGGAAGACGAGAAAAGAGATCAATCTAAAGACAGTATTTTTTTAGAGATTAAGGGCCGACCCACATCCGATTCAGACACACCTGAACTGAATCGGTACAAGGGGCCCAAGAGGGTCGGTCCTTTAATAGATTTGAAAAATAGGCCCGGAGCTATTCGACCGCGTCGTAAGTATTCCAGTACAGAGAGCATGGCAACTAGCAGTAGTGGGGGCAGTTTGGAGTCACTCAGAAGCAGCACTAGTGAAGGAGACAGGAGTAGTAGTAGCTCAGAGAGTCGTCGTTCATCCTCTCTTAGTTCGCATAGTTCTGACTCTGGCAACGTTCCACATAAACCACATCACATGCAACTAACAGGTTTCGGTCATCACACAAATAAATTACATATCCTTAGCCCGATATCAGACAAATCATCACAAGAGCAAGCCTCTGAGACGTCAGATAATAAGAATAATTCACAAAAAGTGTCACCGGAAGACAACGAATCTGGTACGGTGATACAAACGACGGTAGAAATTGTTCCAAAGCCAAGAAGACGTGCGCTACAGAATAGTAACTTATTGAATTTGACGTTTAGACATTCGTCCATCGGAGACGCGGAAATTCAAGGATCAGATAGTGGTATCTCCATTCATTCTAGAGAAGGAGTAGATTCGCGAAATGCCTTTATTACTCCTAAAAATAGTAGTAACGAGGATGATAGTAAGGAAAAAGACATAGACTTGGATGACCTACCCTTCGATATGCCGAAACTGAGGAGACGTCGGGCAGAAGCTGAAGCGGATTTGAGGTCATTGCCCTTTGATATGCCAAAATTACGAAGGAAGCTAAGAGGACAATCTCTACAACTGAATGACTTCAGTGGAGGCATCTCCAATGCATCGTCAAGTCAAAGTGTTCAAGAGCTAAACCAAGGTAAAGTATATAAATATAGTTTTAAATTTAAAGTAACTAATTAATATTTAAATTAGTCTAATTTAGAGTATCATATTTTTTTTACATTTTAAATGATACGAATTTATATTTAAGTTTTCTTACTAAGGAATAATTGGATCCACTACTCCAAAATGCGACATCAAAGTCACTTACTTCTTAATCTTTCCCGCCCTGATATAGACCCCAGCATTTAATTGAATAGAGTGCTTTGAGGGTAACTTTTTCCTCCATGTGTACGAACCAATTTGTATCTGTTCAGACACGTTACATTCTTACAGTCACCGCCAATTGTGCAAGACATTTGATAAGGGGCGCTCTTTCTGTTACTGTAATTTATAAATCAAAATATAAGGTGTGTTCAAACAGAGAGCCTGTGACCATTGTTAGACATATTACTTGCTCACAAAATATGGTCATTTGCATAAGTTAATTTATGATACATTTAATTAACTTTTTTCTTTATTACAGGTAACAACAAACATCGGGCTAAACTGACGTTGGACTTTGATAGTACCAGTGGATCTGGTTGCAGCAAAGGATTACAACTGAATCTGCGGTCCATTGCTCCACCGAGAGACTTGATCGACGCCTCGTTACCACTTGATAGACAAGGGTAAGCATCTGCTGTATGCCAGAGAGTAATGCTCCAGAGAAAAAGAATTTAATAATAACACTTATATTAAATAGATTTCTCGCATTATTACTTACAATGTCTTAACATTGTAAGTAATAATCCGAGAAATCTATTTTAAAAATCAATAATAAAGTCAATATTATTTTTAAAAACACCCTTAGCCAATGACTGTCAACGTCAGAGTTGCAATACAATAAATTGGCACAAAAATAAATTGGTTGCAATACAAAAAAATACAATAAATAAAATGTAGGTATACCACATATAATATTAAAGAAATAAAATATTACAATATGAATGTTTTATTTGTTGCAGCTGGTACCACGGGACCCTGTCTCGCGTGGAGGCCGAGGGTCTGCTGAGGGACGCCAACGAAGGCGCCTTCCTCGTCCGCAACAGCGAATCAGCCAAACACGACTATTCGCTTAGCTTAAAGTGAGTATAAGGAAATGTTTTCCCCAATAAACTATTTTGCTTTTCTCTAATAACCATTTTGTATAATTAATGATGGAGGGAGGGAATTAAAAAAGTGATATTCCCTGATATATTGTAAGCATTTTACCAGGAATTTTAAAAAAGATATGATTTACTAAAAGTTTAACAGAAAAAATATTTATCTAACATAATTTTATAGTATAGATCCAAGTCATTAAGCCTGACATACAGGATTAACTATTTACCGTTTAGGCTTTTAATCCAAGATGTACTTAAATATTACTCCCCAGATGTGACTTCTTATGACGAAAAGATATATATTACTTTCCATAAGCCCTCTCTTACGTGTCAAGCTAAATTACACTTTATTGGTATACTAACTAATCAATCTCTTTTACAGATCCACCAGAGGATTCATGCACATGCGTATCTGCAGGAGCAACGAAGGCTACACTTTGGGAGGAGCCACCACAGCCTTCCCCAACGTACCCTCGCTCATGAGGCATTACGTCACCGCCCAAAGACTTCCTGTCAGAGGGGCGGAACACATGGCTCTGTCCACCCCTCTCCCGGCTGTTTTGCTTTAGGCTTTTACACAGCTTGCAAGACTTCGTTGTAGCCCTAACGGGTAAGTAGGTTTTGCATCGCAAGGAACAAACAGGGCATAATTATGTATCGTTTTAACTTATGTAACGTCGTGAAAGCACAAATTTAAGTGTATGTAAGTTAATTTTTTATGATCAGCAGTGAATAAACCAAAGAATAGTAGGTTTAAGTGTTTTAGGCGATCTCTTAAGTGTGGGATGCTGTTTGAATTTAATCTAGGTAGTGGTAACAGAAACGAGAAAGTATTGTTCCATCCTATTGCTTGAAAGGTTGTTTTGTTCCCTCTGGTTGTCAGGGAACGTTGTAATGAACTGTACTTAAAGATAATCTTGCTATACTGCACAGCAGTTACCTAGTCCCTTTAACTTTAGCAATAGACTTAAGCGCCAACTATGTCTAATCTGATATATTCGCATCATTATGTTTATGATTAATTTAAGCGTTTGTATTTAGTACTTATCTTATTATCGTTTAGTCGAGTCTTGCAAATAGTACTATCAATTAGAAATACTCTTATCATTGTATTGACGCAAATGTGTATATCTTATGTATCAATGGCTTGACCGTTCGATAAATTACATTTCGCTGACGCCAGTACTTGAGAGATAACTGTATCGGCCTAATTAAGAGGAAAAATATGTGATTTATCATTGACAAACAATGAGTCATCAACAAAGTACGAAACAAGGTCGGATATAATTGAATGCGACGGCCATTGAGAAAGTACGTTCAATATGAATGTGCTATAATTTACGTGTATCAGGTGAACCTCGATATTAGATTATGGCGTGTTAGTTTTAGAGTTGGATGTTGATTGGCTAAATGTGGATAGTGAGTCATCGATATCGAGGTCATCCGGACACGACACTAGTATCGATCTTTTCATGTTACGGCAACGAATGTAGTTACTATTTTCGTTAGTTCAGTAGCTGTTTGCGATTCCTCATGGCGATGTAGTTAACCAATGTTGCTAATATCACCTTTTGATTTTAAACTTCAGTGTCATGAATAAAAATGTTGTGAAAACACTGTATTTAAGATTTAAGGTAGTTTGTAAAGCACATGTTATGTAATTTTCACCCTAACATTTTACTGAAGCTTTTAAGTTGATAGAAGTAACTTTTTTATAAAAGTCAAACATAATATATAAGTGACCAATACAGATAAATTTGAAATTAAATTATTTTAATATTTTTGCGACTGGTTAAGTATTTATTGTCATATTTCTCATGCCAAAAATTTATGTTAATTCGAAAATTATTTGTATTATTTAAAATTATATATCCACATACTTACAAAATTGTGTTTAATCCTAGTATACGCTATTATATTGATATGTTACGTGCAAATCATTTATTCAATGAAAAGATCTCAAACAAAGTTCGTTTGTAATTAATTTATAAAAAAATAAGTTACCTTAGACTAACATTCTAATATTAATTATTATTGTACCTGATTTATTTTTAACTTTTCAAGTAAAGAATTTATTTAACCTAAATATGTTTTTGCGAATAAATTCAACACCAGTTGCATTTTACTCTAAGTTTAAGTTGTGTTATGTACCTTTAAGTTGTTTCTTACTGACCTTAGAAAAGTCTGCTATGATTATCAACACATAATTTAGTTTGGAAAAAGATGATATGAATGTATGTATGTATATGTGAACATAAAGTTCAATAGATCCACCGCAAAGGCAGCTTGACAGCATGCATCTTAATTTTTACATTACTGTAGCTTGTAACTTTTTTAAATGTCTAGTTCTAAGTACTAGCCGTAGAGTAAGTGATTAGTAGGATGTTATACAAAACATTGTATTTGGAATTATTGGATGTGTCAAAAATTTAAAGTTGCCTAAACGTTTTAGACACTTTTCTAAATTAGTAAAATTACAGCTTAATCGTAGTTAATAATAATGGATTATTAATTAACAAGGTGTAGTTTGAAAGTGAAAATAAATTCATTTTAAAATATGAATACGTTTCATTTACTTACCTTACACGCATTACACTTGGGTATAAAGATTTTCCACTCAAGGTTGGGTCTTTCATTGAAAATGAGCATGGATGAATATGGTAAGTAACATTTAACCCTGAGAACGTAATTCCTACTAATTTGCCTTTGCAAAGACATAGAGCAAACAAGAATTCAACATTCATTTTCTTGTTTTGCACTATTAAAGGATAGCTAAATGCCTAGAGTAACAATTACAGATGCTACAATACTTACCATGACAGTTAGAGAAGTGTAGACAGACATCGCGGACCGGCCGACATTTATATTATGTACCTGAATAAAAATAAATATTGCCATCTAGCGGTCGCAATATGAACTGTTTTGTTGAGGATGCAAACTCAAGTATTAACTCCTCTATAATATTATGAATTGGTCCTGCAACTTACCGATAGATGTCACTATTTATCCTACAGAAGTAGTTTGAGTTCATATCCAACGGATGGCGATAACAGTTAGAAATTCACGTATTTCGTTTCATAATAATTAGAAATTAATGTTTAATATAGCAGTCTGGAAATAAGTGCTCCCACGTGGGTTTCGCAAGGTTATGGAATAACGCGATAATGGTGTTTCAGTCCATTAACCTAACTAAGCTTGTTAAGCCAAACAAAAGTAGGTACAAACAAACTAATTTTGTGGTTTAATTGAAGCTATAGAGTAAACGATACCCCCTTGTCTAGTGCTAAAAGTTAATAGAATGGATAAGAACACATATGATAGGTATAGTATACGTGGGAAATATAACTTAAAACTGCTCTAGCTACATAAAATGTAAGTCACTTTTGATATATGAGACAGAGTTAATCAAGCACTTATTAATAAATGATAGCCCTCCCAATATGAATATTTTATTGTTGAGTCGCCTTATACGACATGCTGAAAATAATAATTATAGTCAAGGGTGTCTAGGGGTAGGCAGAGATCACGGATCCCTGTCTGTCAATCCTGACAAACCAGTTTCGCTTTACTGATACTCTTACTCGTAAATCTCATTATACACACTCGGGGAAGAGTACAATAGAATAATTAATATTGATGTGATGAAACACAAGCAAATGAGTAAAATTCATCGAAATTATTATAATTATACCAAGCATGGCTATTAAAACTATTATTTCCGTATTCCTGGTTATAATTTATCAAAGTTCCGTTAATTTTATCGACAAAACGTCTAATTGGATGTACAACTCTATTAGGCAGTTATTTTAATCCAATTTATTACTCACAAATTGGTGGGGAAGACAATTATGAATTGAATAAAGGCTTCGTAAGGACATCGGGATTAAATCGCGGCGAGAACAAAGTTAGAAAATCGTTTTCGTCCCGCACTCAATCAGTGGATGCCTGAGCGTTCATCAATTTGGCGGATGAAAGATGCGAATCGCTGCCTCAATGATATCGATAGACTGGGTTTTGAGTGATGGGATAGACTATATTTAGAACTTACTTATAAAGTTTTATAGTTAATGTGTTTTTCAATGGTAAAAGATCTTGTAAAATTGCCGTTTTATTATATCTTATAAAGTTACGGAGGCAAAATGTTTTTCAATGGGAAAAGAGTAATATTGCCGTTTAATATACATAGGTAAAGGTGTATTTTTGTTGAAAAATACATACTGTAATAATGAAATTCTGGGTGAAAAATGCATACATATTTATGTGCTTGAATCCCTTTGAGGTGGGTGGAGCCTAGAAGACATAAAATCTCTTCGGTCACTTAACTAATTATCGGGGTTGTGTTGGCATTAATGTGAATCAAGTCACGAGTTGCTAGCCCATCGCCTACGAGATTCCATTTATTAATAGTCACTTAATACTACCTAGGCTAAGTAGCATTTTGTTGCAGTATGGTAGGTTTACAACTAGTGTCTACTAAATTATAAGTTTTGTTTTTCCCAACCTTTTTATACTTCGTGGAAAGTCACAGGTTCGGGTGTCTATCTTCGCAATTGCGGAAATAATAGATAGTCTGTACTCAATGACAGTAAGGCGTGTCGCCATTTATAAACACTAGCTATTACCTGATCGGAAACAGGTAGGTTCCTTCACGATGTTTCCGCCACCGTAGTACTCGGTGCATTTCGAAAAATTATTTATTAAAAACGTTATGAATTTCGTGCGCAGTGAAATTCGCTCCGCAAAACCAGTGACTGAAATAGGTGAAGTCTTTTTGAGTTAATTAACTTCCTAGTCATCATTTGAACCCGTGCCGTGTATACTAATTACTTTTTAAGTCCCATTTTGCTTGCACTTTGTCATTGAGTTTCGTTTCACTGAAGCGAAACTTTGCGTTGGATTCGACTGAGCCAAAGTACGGCTGAAGTTGATTATTCAAAGCAATAACTTCAACAAGAGATTCGAAAACTTTCTGATTTTGGCATTTGCTTCAATCGTAAAGTGTATGTATGTACCTACGCTTCTAAATATGTATATATAAAGTGTATGAATGGAGGTAAGTGAAAACTGTATTCTTAACGGTATTATTACATATGGCAAAATTAGTTAATTAATTAATGTAATGATGATTATATCACATTATAAATTTTCTATTTGAATTTCTAAATAAAAAAACAATGATAAACAGAAGCTTGATTTTGGAATTAATTTTAAGATTTTGAATCATTGGGGTATATGCTTATTTGTCTTCGAAGGGGCAAGCAGAATCCAATCAAATAGTCAAGGAAATAAAACCGTACAAAGCAGCACTGAAATCACCTTCACACACATCCACATCAACTGAAGAAGTATTCAAGAGATTGCGCGATTAAATGTATATGGAGTGAAGTTAGAAAACCGATTCCGTTCTCCGTTCAATCCGTGAAATTCCCGTTCACTCATCAATTTTCCGAATAAAAGACGCGAATCTCTATTGAAAGGCGGAATTCAGTCTATTGGTGAGCATGAAAGCTTTTATGTTAAAAATTTGATTGTTTCGGTGAGATAAACACATTTGCATGCACGCTCTCGTAACCTGCTTTTGTACAGACTCGTGTTTATGTGTCTGTGATAAACTGGGACGTAAATAAAACTCTAACTAGCTGTCGTTCTTTCCGGAGGAATCGTTGTAGGAGGTGACTAAGGGTTATGATCTCTAGAAATGAATGGACAATGGGCTTGTCCCAGTTACCAATGTTTGATGGTATTGTATACATGACCATGAGGTATTAACATCATTTCGAATTCCACTTAAACTTAAATTACTTACGTATGAGTAATATAAGTCACCGTATTTATGATTGTTCGAAGGGTAACAAAAATTTTGATACGTTAAGCGCATCAGTTTTGCAAACACTTGTGGAGAAAACCTTTTACGAAAAAACTTGGCAGTCAAACTGTTAAACATGATAACATGCAGTTAATATGTGAAACATATAATCAAAACCACTTCTTATCCATCGAAATCCGTTTGAAATATCAAAGCGAACAAACATTTCTGAATTCGCTTTGCTATTGAACTTCGTAATTATTGTTCTAACGTTTAATGTTGTGCAGTTGGCACTCCATATTTCTAACTAATATGCCACTTTGACTTACGAGTGTTATGAACTCCTAAGACTTTCCACGAAATTACTCGCACACGTGGCTTACAAACTACACATGGCTAATGAAACTGAGTTAATGAATGAATAACTGATATCTGTCGTTGTTTCAATCACTGAAATACAAGTGCCTGTTAATAAATAAACAAAAAATACGTTTTCATTCGCTTGAGAGATTTTACGGAAGTATAACAAGTTGCTAGCCAACTGTCCTTTTATGTAAAGTCTGTAATATAGTGACGTATTACGACATATTATGAGCAAAGCCAGCTATACAGTAGTAATTTATCGTCGGAAAGCATGTTTACATACCAGTAAGCTCGGAATAATAAATAATAAAAGTTAATGATCTCTAATAAATTAGTTTTAGCAGGAAGGAAGAGGGAATAGAATTTAATTTTTTTGAAATTTCTCAGGTAACATTAAAAAACAAAATGAGTTTTAAAGTGTAGTACTAGAAATTATTCTAGTAAGTGGCTAGTATTCATAACTACTAGATCTTGAAACTGCTCGCAGAACAGACATGAAAATCTTCGTCTTATTTACACAGAACAAATTACGTACCTACGAATGTTCCCGTAACCATAAATGTTCCCGACACATTAAAAGCTCTAACAAATCTCGGGGCAATGAATCAGGGCTTTTGTTAAGCCTTTCCTTGGAATGGGTCGAAGCTATTCCAAGTTAATTAACTTCCTAGCAATCATTCAAACCTGTAAGGCGGCTACTAATTAGTTTTTAAGTTCCATTTTCGTGGCACTGACTGATACGCTTTCCCTTTCAAGGCGTTGAGTTTTCGTTGGTTTTTGGAGTTGCAAAAGTTGTTTTGGTAACAAGCTGCCTTTATGTGTCTCCCATGTGTGATATTTATTAAGTTTGAGTTCGGAGTTCTTGATGAGGTTGAAATTTGAACTTTTCAGCACTCGAAGCTTGTTGAGTTAGTGAAAGTCTATTTTTGGATTTCGTACAAACGTCAAGGGGTGAATATAAAATAATTGAAAATTTTGTTTTACTAGGAATAGGGCAAACCTATGAATGCAACGTATAGATTAATTGACGTTATTTTATTTTGGGTAGTATTTAAACAAACTGTAACGTGGTGTATTCTAAATTTTAATAGGTTCTGGAAATTTTCATTACTCACGTTCATTTACCATAAGTTTTTATATTGTTCTCCTTGTTTATAACTTACTAACGGCGGATTTAGTATTTTGTGTTAGATATTTTGATCATTTCTTGTATTTTCATGCAATTAATCATCTCAATGATTTTGTCGTGGAATTTGTTTATTTACGTTTTGAAAGTGAGGTTATGCAGAATCTATGCAACGATATATTTTTATATGTTAACGAGACTTAGGTCATGCCTTTCATCTAAAAAGTATTTTTAGACCTCAATGGTGAAAGTCTATAAAGAAATTGTGTAAACTTTTTAAGATCAATTTTGTCGGGTTGAGCCTTTGATACTATTCTATTTAATCCTTGACATGAAATGAGTCTTCATACTTATTTATGAAGGTTATCGGACAGAATTGACGATATTTTGAAAAATCAGAATTGTCGGTTAAAAGAATATTTTTTTTGGGGGAGAGAAATAACTAGGAAATCAAGAGAGGAAGAGATTCACTGAAGAACCGGAATAAAGCTAAGATCACTACTGAAGAACTCATCTTAGTCTGAGTCTCTCTGCCCAGACCGAATTCTCAAGACAAATAATCCCAGCTACCTTTTCGAAACACGCTCTGAAGCTTTGAAGAGCTGATCTTGTTCTGAGTCTGTCTCTGTTAAGACTGAATTGTTCCTGGGCCGTGTTGAGTTGTGTGCCTATCTGCCTGCTGCCGAGAGTGTTTCTGGGCCGTGTTGAATTCTTGTGCCTATCTGCCTGCTGCCGAGAGTGTTTCTGGCCGTGTTTCCGCGGTGATTGCTCCGGAACCGTGTTCCGCTGGGAGTCTGAACTTGCGCAAACTAGTCATTCTATACTAGGTTGAACTTAGTTGGAAAATATTTATATTTTCTCATAATCATCTTCATTCTCTCTAAAATCCGCCAGATAAGCTTAAACCTGTCTAATTGTTCCTATTTTTATTTACAAATGTTTTTTTTTATTCTTTCTTTCATTTTTAAAATTCCTTAACAACAAGCTTTACGCCTCAAAACAACTTATAGTACGAAAATGCACACCAATAATACTGGGTTGTACACCAAAATAATACAGTCCCAACCCAAACCTAGCCTTTGCTGTACTTTAAGATATATTTTGGTGTACATTTAAATGTATTTAATGAGCTTTCAATTATTATCCATTTAATTTTGGCGACACGCGAGGCATCATCACTTGTAATACAAAATATTACTTGTAATAATAAGACGATAGTCCTTTTCAGGAATATCCTTGAAGGACAATAGTCCTATTCAGGAATATCCTTGAAAAACGATAGTCCTTTTCAGGTATATCCTTGAAAAACGATAGTCCTTTTCAGGTATATCCTTGAAGAACGATAGTACTTTTCAGGAATATTCTTGAAGGACCATAGTCCTTTTCAGGAATATCCTTGAAAAACGAAAGTCCTTTTCAGGAATATCCTTGAAGAACGATAGTCCTTTTCAGGAATATCCTTACAGGACGTTTGTCCTTTTCAGGAATATCCTTCAAGGACAAGAGTGCTTTTTAGGAATATCCTTGAAGGACGATAGTCCATTTCAAAAATATCCTTGGAGGACCATACTCCTTTTCAGGAATATTCTTGAAAAACGAAAGTCCTTTTCAGGAATATCCTTGATAGACGATATTCCTTTTCAGGAATATCCTTACAGGACGTTTCTCCTTTTCAGGAATATCCTTAAAGGACGATAGTCCTTTTCAGGAATGACCTTACAGGACGAGAGTTTTTTTCAGGAATATCCTCGAAGGACGATAGTCCTTTTCAGGAATATCCTTCCAGGACTATTGTCTTTTTCAAGAATATCCTTGATAGACGATAGTCCTTTTCAGGAAAATCCTTAAAGGACGAAAGTCCTTTTCAAGAATATCCTTCAAGGACGAGAGTCCTTTTCAGGAATAAACTTGAAGGACGATAGTCCTTTTCAGGACTACGTTTGAAGCACGATAGTCCTTTTCAGGAATATCCTTGAAGGACGATAGTCCTTTTCAGAAATATCCTTAAAGGACGATAGTCCTTTTCAGGAATATCCTTGAAGGACCATAGTCCTTTTCAGAAATATCCTTCGAGGGCGAGAGTTTTTTTCAGGAATATCCTCGAAGGACGATAGTCCTTTTCAGGAATATCCTTGAAGGACCATAGTCCTTTTCAGGAATATCCTTGAAGGACGAAAGTCCTTTTCAGGAATATCTTTGAAGGACGATAGTCCTTTTCAGGAATATCCTTACAGGACGATTGTCTTTTTCAGGAATATCCTTAAAGGACGATAGTCCTTTTCAGGAATATCCTTACAGGACGAGAGTTTTTTTCAGGAAAATCCTTAAAGGACGAAAGTCCTTTTCAGGAATATCCTTCCAGGACGAGAGTCCTTTTCAGGAATATCTTTGAAGGACGATAGTCCTTTTCAGAAATATCCTTAAAGGACGATAGTCCTTTTCAGGAATATCCTTGAAGGACCATAGTCCTTTTCAGGAATATCCTTGAAGGACGAAAGTCCTTTTCAAGAATATCCTTCAAGGACGAGAGTCCTTTTCAGGAATAAACTTGAAGGACGATAGTCCTTTTCAGGACTACGTTTGAAGAACGATAGTCCTTTTCAGGAATATCCTTGAAAGACGATAGTCCTTTTCAGAAATATCCTTAAAGGACGATAGTCCTTTTCAGGAATATCCTTGAAGGACCATAGTCCTTTTCAGGAATATCCTTCGAGGACGAGAGTTTTTTTCAGGAATATCCTCGAAGGACGATAGTCCTTTTCAGGAATATCCTTGAAGGACCATAGTCCTTTTCAGGAATATCCTTGAAGGACGAAAGTCCTTTTCAGGAATATCTTTGAAGGACGATAGTCCTTTTCAGGAATATCCTTACAGGACGATTGTCTTTTTCAGGAATATCCTTAAAGGACGATAGTCCTTTTCAGGAATATCCTTACAGGACGAGAGTTTTTTTCAGGAAAATCCTTAAAGGACGAAAGTCCTTTTCAGGAATATCCTTCAAGGACGAGAGTCCTTTTCAGGAATATCTTTGAAGGACGATAGTCCTTTTCAGGAATATCCTTGAAGGACGAAAGTACTTTTCAGGAATATCCTTGATGGACCATAGTCCTTTCCAGGAATATCCTTGAAGGACGAAAGTCCTTTTCAGGAATATCCTTCAAGGACGAGAGTCCTTTTCAGGAATATCCTTGAAGGACGATAGTCCTTTTCAGGAATATCCTTGAAGGACGAAAGTCCTTTTCAGGAATATCTTTGAAGGACGATAGTCCTTTTCAGGAATATCCTTACAGGACGATTGTCTTTTTCAGGAATATCCTTAAAGGACGATAGTCCTTTTCAGGAATATCCTTACAGGACGAGAGTTTTTTTCAGGAAAATCCTTAAAGGACGAAAGTCCTTTTCAGGAATATCCTTCCAGGACGAGAGTCCTTTTCAGGAATATCCTTCAAGGAACAGATTTCTTTTCAGGAATATCCTTGGTAGACGATAGTCCTTTTCAGGAATATCCTTGAAGGACCATAGTCCTTTTCAGGAATATCCTTGAAGGACGAAAGTCCTTTTCAGGAATATCCTTCAAGGATGAGAGTCCTTTTCAGGAATATCTTTGAAGGACGATAGTCCTTTTCAGGAATATCCTTGAAGGACGAAAGTACTTTTCAGGAATATCCTTGATGGACCATAGTCCTTTCCAGGAATATCCTTGAAGGACGATAGTCTTTTTCAGGAATATCCTTCAAGGACGAGAGTCCTTTTCAGGAATATCCTTGAAGGACGAAAGTCCTTTTTAGGAATATCCTTGATGGACCATAGTCCTTTTCAGGAATATCCTTGAAGGACGAAAGTCCTTTTTAGGAATATCCTTGATGGACCATAGTCCTTTTCAGAAATATCCTTGAAGAACCATAGTCCTTTTCAGGAATATCCTTCGAGGACGAGAGTTTTTTTCAGGAATATCCTCGAAGGACGATAGTCCTTTTCAAGAAAATCCTTGAAGGAATATCCTTCATGTACGAGATTACTTATCAGGAATATCCTTGAAGGACGATAGTCCTTTTCAGGAATATCCTTGAATGACGATGGTCCTTTTCAGGAATATCCTTAAAGGACGATAGTCCTTTTCAAAAATATCCTTGAAGGACCATATTCCTTGTCATGAATATCCTTGAAAGATAGAATCCTTGAAGAAGAATATACTTGAAGGACGATAGTCTTTTTCAGGAATATCCTTAAAGGACGATAGTCCTTTTCAGAAATATCCTTCAAGGACAAGAGTTCTTTTTAGGAATATCCTTTAAGGACGATAGATCTTTTCAAAAATATCCTTGAAGGACCATAGTCCTTTTCATGAATATCCTTAAAGGACCATAGTCCTTTTCAAGAAAATCCTTGAAGGAATATCCTTCAAGGACGAGAATACTTATCAGGAATATCCTTGAAGGACGATAGTCCTTTTTAGGAATATCCTTGAATGACGATGGTCCTTTTCAGGAATAAACTTGAAGGACGATAGTCCTTTTCAGGACTACGTTTAAAGAACGATAGTCCTTTTCAGAAATATCCTTAAAGAACGGAAGTCCTTTTCAGGAATATCCTTGATGGACCATTGTCCTTTTCAGGAATATCCTTGAAGGACGAAAGTCCTTTTCAGGAATATCCTTCAAGGACGAGAGTTCTTTTCAGGAATATCCTTGATAGACGATAGTCCTTTTCAGGAATATCCTAAAGGACGATAGTCCTTTTCAGGAATATCCTTGAAGGACCATAGTCCTTTTCAGGAATATCCTTGATGGACCATAGTCCTTTTCAGGAATATCCTTAAAGGACGAAAGTCCTTTTCAGGAATATCCTTGATGGACCATAGTCCTTTTCAGGAATATCCTTGAAGGACGAAAGTCCTTTTCAGGAATATCCTTCAAGGAAGATAGTCCTTTTCAAGAATATCCTTAAAGGACCATAGTCCTTTTCAGGAATATCCTTGAAGGACGACAGTCCTTTTCAGGAATATCCTTGATGGACCATAGTCCTTTTCAGGAATATCCTTGAAGGATGAAAGTCCTTTTCAGGAATATCCTTCAAGGACGAGAGTCCTCTTCAGGAATAATCTTGATAGACGATAGTCCTTTTCAGGAATATCCTAAAGGACGGTAGTCCTTTTTAGGAATATACTTGAAGGACGATAGTCCTTTTCAGGAATATCCTTAAAAGGACGAAAGTCCTTTTCAGGAATATCCTTTAAGGACGAGAGTCCTTTTCAGGAATATCCTTGAAGGATGATACTCCTTTTCAGGAATATCCTTGAAGGATGATAGTCCTTTTCAGGAATATCCTTACCGGACGATTTTCTTTTTCTGGAATATCCTTGAAGGACGATAGTCCTTTTCAGGAATACCTTAAAGGACGGAAGTCCTTTTCAGGAAAATCCTTGATGGACCATAGTCCTTTTCAGGAATATCCTTTAAGGACGAAAGTCCTTTTTAGGAATATCCTTCAAGGAACAGATTTCTTTTCAGGAATATCCTTGATAGACGATAGTCCTTTTCAGGAATATCGTTGAAGGACCATAGTCCTTTTCAGGAATATCCTTGAAGGACGAAAGTCCTTTTTAGGAATATCCTTGATGGACCATAGTCCTTTTCAGGAATATTCTTAAAGGACGAAAGTCCTTTTCAGGAATATCCTTGAAGGACGAAAGTCCTTTTCAGGAATATCCTTCAAGGAAGATAGTCCTTTTCAGGAATATCCTTAAAGGACCATAGTCCTTTTCAGGAATATCCTTGAAGGACGACAGTCCTTTTCAGGAATATCCTTGATGGACCATAGTCCTTTTCAGGAATATCCTTGAAGGACGAAAGTCCTTTTTAGGAATATCCTTCAAGGACGAGAGTCCTCTTCAGGAATATCCTTGATAGACGATAGTCCTTTTCAGGAATATCCTAAAGGACGATAGTCCTTTTTAGGAATATACTTGAAGGACGATAGTCCTTTTCAGGAATATCCTTAAAGGACGAAAGTCCTTTTCAGGAATATCCTTAAGGACGATAGTCCTTTTCAGGAATACCTTAAAGGACGGAAGTCCTTTTCAGGAAAATCCTTGATGGACCATAGTCCTTTTCAGGAATATCCTTTAAGGACGAAAGTCCTTTTTAGGAATATCCTTCAAGGAACAGATTTCTTTTCAGGAATATCCTTGATAGACGATAGTCCTTTTCAGGAATATCGTTGAAGGACCATAGTCCTTTTCAGGAATATCCTTGAAGGACGAAAGTCCTTTTTAGGAATATCCTTGATGGACCATAGTCCTTTTCAGGAATATCCTTAAAGGACGAAAGTCCTTTTCAGGAATATCCTTGATGGACCATAGTCCTTTTCAGGAATATCCTTGAAGGACGAAAGTCCTTTTCAGGAATATCCTTCAAGGAAGATAGTCCTTTTCAGGAATATCCTTAAAGGACCATAGTCCTTTTCAGGAATATCCTTGAAGGACGACAGTCCTTTTCAGGAATATCCTTGATGGACCATAGTCCTTTTCAGGAATATCCCTGAAGGACGAAAGTCCTTTTTAGGAATATCCTTCAAGGACGAGAGTCCTCTTCAGGAATATCCTTGATAGACGATAGTCCTTTTCAGGAATATCCTAAAGGACGATAGTCCTTTTTAGGAATATACTTGAAGGACGATAGTCCTTTTCAGGAATATCCGTAAAGGACGAAAGTCCTTTTCAGGAATATCCTTAAGGACGAGAGTCCTTTTCAGGAATATCCTTGAAGGATGATACTCCTTTTCAGGAATATCCTTACAGGACGATTGTCTTTTTCTTGAATATCCTTGAAAGACGAAAGTCCTTTTCAGGAATATCCTTACAGGACAATTGTCTTTTTCAGGAATATCCTACAAGGACAAGAGTACTTTTCAGGAATATCCTTGAAGGACGAAAGTCCATTTCAAAAATATCCTTGGAGGACCATACTCCTTTTCAGGAATATCCTTGAAAAACGAAAGACATTTCAGGAATATCCTTGAAGGACGATAGTCCTTTTCCGGAATATCCTTCAAGGACGAGAGTCCTTTTCAGGAATATCTTTGAAGGACGAGAGTCCTTTTCAGGAATATCCTTGAAGGACCATAGTCCTTTTCAGGAATATCCTTGAAGGACGAAAGTCCTTTTCAGGAATATCTTTGAAGGACGATAGTCCTTTTCAGGAATATCCTTACAGGACGATTGTCTTTTTCAGGAATATCCTTAAAGGACGATAGTCCTTTTCAGGAATATCCTTACAGGACGAGAGTTTTTTTCAGGAAAATCCTTAAAGGACGAAAGTCCTTTTCAGGAATATCCTTCAAGGACGAGAGTCCTTTTCAGGAATATCTTTGAAGGACGATAGTCCTTTTCAGGAATATCCTTGAAGGACGAAAGTACTTTTCAGGAATATCCTTGATGGACCATAGTCCTTTCCAGGAATATCCTTGAAGGACGAAAGTCCTTTTCAGGAATATCCTTCAAGGACGAGAGTCCTTTTCAGGAATATGCTTGAAGGACGATAGTCCTTTTCAGGAATATCCTTGAAGGACGATAGTCCTTTTCAGGAATATCCTTGAAGGACGATAGTCCTTTTCAGGAATATCCTTACAGGACGATTGTCTTTTTCAGGAATATCCTTAAAGGACGATAGTCCTTTTCAGGAATATCCTTACAGGACGAGAGTTTTTTTCAGGAAAATCCTTAAAGGACGAAAGTCCTTTTCAGGAATATCCTTCCAGGACGAGAGTCCTTTTCAGGAATATCCTTCAAGGAACAGATTTCTTTTCAGGAATATCCTTGGTAGACGATAGTCCTTTTCAGGAATATCCTTGAAGGACCATAGTCCTTTTCAGGAATATCCTTGAAGGACGAAAGTCCTTTTCAGGAATATCCTTCAAGGATGAGAGTCCTTTTCAGGAATATCTTTGAAGGACGATAGTCCTTTTCAGGAATATCCTTGAAGGACGAAAGTACTTTTCAGGAATATCCTTGATGGACCATAGTCCTTTCCAGGAATATCCTTGAAGGACGATAGTCTTTTTCAGGAATATCCTTCAAGGACGAGAGTCCTTTTCAGGAATATCCTTGAAGGACGAAAGTCCTTTTTAGGAATATCCTTGATGGACCATAGTCCTTTTCAGGAATATCCTTGAAGGACGAAAGTCCTTTTTAGGAATATCCTTGATGGACCATAGTCCTTTTCAGAA
This sequence comes from Leucoptera coffeella, assembly GCA_030578115.1. Lineage (NCBI taxonomy): Eukaryota > Metazoa > Arthropoda > Insecta > Lepidoptera > Lyonetiidae > Leucoptera > Leucoptera coffeella. Next base: position 52,322 of record JAMBLF010000991.1, read on the forward strand.
ATATCCTTGAAGAACCATAGTCCTTTTCAGGAATATCCTTCGAGGACGAGAGTTTTTTTCAGGAATATCCTCGAAGGACGATAGTCCTTTTCAAGAAAATCCTTGAAGGAATATCCTTCATGTACGAGATTACTTATCAGGAATATCCTTGAAGGACGATAGTCCTTTTCAGGAATATCCTTGAATGACGATGGTCCTTTTCAGGAATATCCTTAAAGGACGATAGTCCTTTTCAAAAATATCCTTGAAGGACCATAGTCCTTGTCATGAATATCCTTGAAAGATAGAATCCTTGAAGAAGAATATACTTGAAGGACGATAGTCTTTTTCAGGAATATCCTTAAAGGACGATAGTCCTTTTCAGAAATATCCTTCAAGGACAAGAGTTCTTTTTAGGAATATCCTTTAAGGACGATAGATCTTTTCAAAAATATCCTTGAAGGACCATAGTCCTTTTCATTAATATCCTTAAAGGACCATAGTCCTTTTCAAGAAAATCCTTGAAGGAATATCCTTCAAGGACGAGAATACTTATCAGGAATATCCTTGAAGGACGATAGTCCTTTTTAGGAATATCCTTGAATGACGATGGTCCTTTTCAGGAATAAACTTGAAGGACGATAGTCCTTTTCAGGACTACGTTTAAAGAACGATAGTCCTTTTCAGAAATATCCTTAAAGAACGGAAGTCCTTTTCAGGAATATCCTTGATGGACCATTGTCCTTTTCAGGAATATCCTTGAAGGACGAAAGTCCTTTTCAGGAATATCCTTCAAGGACGAGAGTTCTTTTCAGGAATATCCTTGATAGACGATAGTCCTTTTCAGGAATATCCTAAAGGACGATAGTCCTTTTCAGGAATATCCTTGAAGGACCATAGTCCTTTTCAGGAATATCCTTGATGGACCATAGTCCTTTTCAGGAATATCCTTAAAGGACGAAAGTCCTTTTCAGGAATATCCTTGATGGACCATAGTCCTTTTCAGGAATATCCTTGAAGGACGAAAGTCCTTTTCAGGAATATCCTTCAAGGAAGATAGTCCTTTTCAAGAATATCCTTAAAGGACCATAGTCCTTTTCAGGAATATCCTTGAAGGACGACAGTCCTTTTCAGGAATATCCTTGATGGACCATAGTCCTTTTCAGGAATATCCTTGAAGGATGAAAGTCCTTTTCAGGAATATCCTTCAAGGACGAGAGTCCTCTTCAGGAATAATCTTGATAGACGATAGTCCTTTTCAGGAATATCCTAAAGGACGGTAGTCCTTTTTAGGAATATACTTGAAGGACGATAGTCCTTTTCAGGAATATCCTTAAAAGGACGAAAGTCCTTTTCAGGAATATCCTTTAAGGACGAGAGTCCTTTTCAGGAATATCCTTGAAGGATGATACTCCTTTTCAGGAATATCCTTGAAGGATGATAGTCCTTTTCAGGAATATCCTTACCGGACGATTTTCTTTTTCTGGAATATCCTTGAAGGACGATAGTCCTTTTCAGGAATACCTTAAAGGACGGAAGTCCTTTTCAGGAAAATCCTTGATGGACCATAGTCCTTTTCAGGAATATCCTTTAAGGACGAAAGTCCTTTTTAGGAATATCCTTCAAGGAACAGATTTCTTTTCAGGAATATCCTTGATAGACGATAGTCCTTTTCAGGAATATCGTTGAAGGACCATAGTCCTTTTCAGGAATATCCTTGAAGGACGAAAGTCCTTTTTAGGAATATCCTTGATGGACCATAGTCCTTTTCAGGAATATTCTTAAAGGACGAAAGTCCTTTTCAGGAATATCCTTGAAGGACGAAAGTCCTTTTCAGGAATATCCTTCAAGGAAGATAGTCCTTTTCAGGAATATCCTTAAAGGACCATAGTCCTTTTCAGGAATATCCTTGAAGGACGACAGTCCTTTTCAGGAATATCCTTGATGGACCATAGTCCTTTTCAGGAATATCCTTGAAGGACGAAAGTCCGTTTTAGGAATATCCTTCAAGGACGAGAGTCCTCTTCAGGAATATCCTTGATAGACGATAGTCCTTTTCAGGAATATCCTAAAGGACGATAGTCCTTTTTAGGAATATACTTGAAGGACGATAGTCCTTTTCAGGAATATCCTTAAAGGACGAAAGTCCTTTTCAGGAATATCCTTAAGGACGATAGTCCTTTTCAGGAATACCTTAAAGGACGGAAGTCCTTTTCAGGAAAATCCTTGATGGACCATAGTCCTTTTCAGGAATATCCTTTAAGGACGAAAGTCCTTTTTAGGAATATCCTTCAAGGAACAGATTTCTTTTCAGGAATATCCTTGATAGACGATAGTCCTTTTCAGGAATATCGTTGAAGGACCATAGTCCTTTTCAGGAATATCCTTGAAGGACGAAAGTCCTTTTTAGGAATATCCTTGATGGACCATAGTCCTTTTCAGGAATATCCTTAAAGGACGAAAGTCCTTTTCAGGAATATCCTTGATGGACCATAGTCCTTTTCAGGAATATCCTTGAAGGACGAAAGTCCTTTTCAGGAATATCCTTCAAGGAAGATAGTCCTTTTCAGGAATATCCTTAAAGGACCATAGTCCTTTTCAGGAATATCCTTGAAGGACGACAGTCCTTTTCAGGAATATCCTTGATGGACCATAGTCCTTTTCAGGAATATCCCTGAAGGACAAAAGTCCTTTTTAGGAATATCCTTCAAGGACGAGAGTCCTCTTCAGGAATATCCTTGATAGACGATAGTCCTTTTCAGGAATATCCTAAAGGACGATAGTCCTTTTTAGGAATATACTTGAAGGACGATAGTCCTTTTCAGGAATATCCGTAAAGGACGAAAGTCCTTTTCAGGAATATCCTTAAGGACGAGAGTCCTTTTCAGGAATATCCTTGAAGGATGATACTCCTTTTCAGGAATATCCTTACAAGACGATTGTCTTTTTCTTGAATATCCTTGAAAGACGAAAGTCCTTTTCAGGAATATCCTTACAGGACAATTGTCTTTTTCAGGAATATCCTACAAGGACAAGAGTACTTTTCAGGAATATCCTTGAAGGACGAAAGTCCATTTCAAAAATATCCTTGGAGGACCATACTCCTTTTCAGGAATATCCTAAAGGACGATAGTCCTTTTTAGGAATATACTTGAAGGACGATAGTCCTTTTCAGGAATATCCTTGAAGGATGATACTCCTTTTCAGGAATATCCTTACAGGACGATTGTCTTTTTCTTGAATATCCTTGAAAGACGAAAGTCCTTTTCAGGAATATCCTTACAGGACAATTGTCTTTTTCAGGAATATCCTACAAGGACAAGAGTACTTTTCAGGAATATCCTTGAAGGACGAAAGTCCTTTTCAGGAATATCCTTCAAGGACGAGAGTCCTTTTCAGGAATATCTTTGAAGGACGAGAGTCCTTTTCAGGAATATCCTTGAAGGACGAAAGTCCATTTCAAAAATATCCTTGGAGGACCATACTCCTTTTCAGGAATATCCTTGAAAAACGAAAGACATTTCAGGAATATCCTTGAAGGACGATAGTCCTTTTCCGGAATATCCTTCAAGGACGAGAGTCCTTTTCAGGAATATCTTTGAAGGACGAGAGTCCTTTTCAGGAATATCCTTGAAGGATGATAGTCCTTTTCAGGAATATCCTTACCGGACGATTGTCTTTTTCTTGAATATCCTTGAAAGACGAAAGTCCTTTTCAGGAATATCCTTACAGGACAATTGTCTTTTTCAGGAATATCCTACAAGGACAAGAGTACTTTTCAGGAATATCCTTGAAGGACGAAAGTCCATTTCAAAAATATCCTTGGAGGACCATACTCCTTTTCAGGAATATCCTTGAAAAACGAAAGACATTTCAGGAATATCCTTGAAGGACGATAGTCCTTTTCCGGAATATCCTTCAAGGACGAGAGTCCTTTTCAGGAATATCCTTGAAGGATGATACTCCTTTTCAGGAATATCCTTACAGGACGATTGTCTTTTTCTTGAATATCCTTGAAAGACGAAAGTCCTTTTCAGGAATATCCTTACAGGACAATTGTCTTTTTCAGGAATATCCTACAAGGACAAGAGTACTTTTCAGGAATATCCTTGAAGGACGAAAGTCCATTTCAAAAATATCCTTGGAGGACCATACTCCTTTTCAGGAATATCCTTGAAAAACGAAAGACATTTCAGGAATATCCTTGAAGGACGATAGTCCTTTTCCGGAATATCCTTCAAGGACGAGAGTCCTTTTCAGGAATATCTTTGAAGGACGAGAGTCCTTTTCAGGAATATCCTTGAAGGATGATAGTCCTTTTCAGGAATATCCTTACCGGACGATTGTCTTTTACTGGAATATCCTTGAAGAACGAAAGTCCTTTTCAGGAATATCTTTCAAGGACGAGAGTCCTTTTCAGGAATATCCTTGAAGGACGATAGTCCTTTTCCGGAATATCCTTGAAAAACGAAAGACATTTCAGGAATATCCTTAAAGGACGAGAGTCCTTTTCAGGAATATCCTTTAAGGACGAGAGTCCTTTTCAGGAATATCCTTGAAGGATGATAGTCCTTTTCAGGAATATCCTTACCGGACGATTGTCTTTTACTGGAATATCCTTGAAGGACAAGAGTCCTTTTCAGGAATAAACTTGAAGGACGATAGTCCTTTTCAGGACTACGTTTGAAGAACGATAGTCCTTTTCAGGAATATCCTTGAAGGACGATAGTTCTTTTCAGGAATACCTTAAAGGACGGAAGTCCTTTTCAGGAAAATCCTTGATGGACCATAGTCCTTTTCAGGAATATCCTTGAAGGACGAAAGTCCTTTTCAGGAATATCCTTACAGGACAATTGTCTTTTTCAGGAATATCCTACAAGGACAAGAGTACTTTTCAGGAATATCCTTGAAGGACGAAAGTCCATTTCAAAAATATCCTTGGAGGACCATACTCCTTTTCAGGAATATCCTTAAAAAACGAAAGACATTTCAGGAATATCCTTTAAGGACCAGAGTCCTTTTCAGGAATATCTTTCAAGGACGAGAGTCCTTTTCAGGAATATCCTTGAAGGACGATAGTCCTTTTCCGGAATATCCTTACAAGACGATTGTCTTTTTAAGAAATATCCTTCAAGGACAAAAGTACTTTTCAGGAATATCCTTGAAGGACGATAGTCCTTTTCCGGAATATCCTTACAGGACGATTGTCTTTTTCAGGAATATCCTACAAGGACAAGAGTACTTTTCAGGAATATCCTTGAAGGACGAAAGTCCATTTCAAAAATATCCTTGGAGGACCATACTCCTTTTCAGGAATATCCTTGAAAAACGAAAGACATTTCAGGAATATCCTTAAAGGACGAGAGTCCTTTTCAGGAATATCCTTTAAGGACGAGAGTCCTTTTCAGGAATATCCTTGAAGGATGATAGTCCTTTTCAGGAATATCCTTACCGGACGATTGTCTTTTACTGGAATATCCTTGAAGGACGAAAGTCCTTTTCAGGAATATCCTTCAAGGACGAGAGTCCTTTTCAGGAATAAACTTGAAGGACGATAGTCCTTTTCAGGACTACGTTTGAAGAACGATAGTCCTTTTCAGGAATACATTAAACGACGGAAGTCCTTTTCAGGAAAATCCTTGATGGACCATAGTCCTTTTCAGGAATATCCTTCAAGGAACAGATTTCTTTTCAGGAATATCCTTGATAGACGATAGTCCTTTTCAGGAATATCCTTGAAGGACGAAAGTCCATTTCAAAAATATCCTTGGAGGACCATACTCCTTTTCAGGAATATCCTAAAGGACGATAGTCCTTTTTAGGAATATACTTGAAGGACGATAGTCCTTTTCAGGAATATCCTTGAAGGATGATACTCCTTTTCAGGAATATCCTTACAGGACGATTGTCTTTTTCTTGAATATCCTTGAAAGACGAAAGTCCTTTTCAGGAATATCCTTACAGGACAATTGTCTTTTTCAGGAATATCCTACAAGGACAAGAGTACTTTTCAGGAATATCCTTGAAGGACGAAAGTCCTTTTCAGGAATATCCTTCAAGGACGAGAGTCCTTTTCAGGAATATCTTTGAAGGACGAGAGTCCTTTTCAGGAATATCCTTGAAGGACGAAAGTCCATTTCAAAAATATCCTTGGAGGACCATACTCCTTTTCAGGAATATCCTTGAAAAACGAAAGACATTTCAGGAATATCCTTGAAGGACGATAGTCCTTTTCCGGAATATCCTTCAAGGACGAGAGTCCTTTTCAGGAATATCTTTGAAGGACGAGAGTCCTTTTCAGGAATATCCTTGAAGGATGATAGTCCTTTTCAGGAATATCCTTACCGGACGATTGTCTTTTTCTTGAATATCCTTGAAAGACGAAAGTCCTTTTCAGGAATATCCTTACAGGACAATTGTCTTTTTCAGGAATATCCTACAAGGACAAGAGTACTTTTCAGGAATATCCTTGAAGGACGAAAGTCCATTTCAAAAATATCCTTGGAGGACCATACTCCTTTTCAGGAATATCCTTGAAAAACGAAAGACATTTCAGGAATATCCTTGAAGGACGATAGTCCTTTTCCGGAATATCCTTCAAGGACGAGAGTCCTTTTCAGGAATATCCTTGAAGGATGATACTCCTTTTCAGGAATATCCTTACAGGACGATTGTCTTTTTCTTGAATATCCTTGAAAGACGAAAGTCCTTTTCAGGAATATCCTTACAGGACAATTGTCTTTTTCAGGAATATCCTACAAGGACAAGAGTACTTTTCAGGAATATCCTTGAAGGACGAAAGTCCATTTCAAAAATATCCTTGGAGGACCATACTCCTTTTCAGGAATATCCTTGAAAAACGAAAGACATTTCAGGAATATCCTTGAAGGACGATAGTCCTTTTCCGGAATATCCTTGAAGGATGATACTCCTTTTCAGGAATATCCTTACAGGACGATTGTCTTTTTCTTGAATATCCTTGAAAGACGAAAGTCCTTTTCAGGAATATCCTTACAGGACAATTGTCTTTTTCAGGAATATCCTACAAGGACAAGAGTACTTTTCAGGAATATCCTTGAAGGACGAAAGTCCTTTTCAGGAATATCCTTCAAGGACGAAAGTCCTTTTCAGGAATATCCTTAAGGACGATAGTCCTTTTTAGGAATATACTTGAAGGACGATAGTCCTTTTCAGGAATATCCTTAAAGGACGAAAGTCCTTTTCAGGAATATCCTGTAAGGACGAGAGTCCTTTTCAGGAATATCCTTGAAGGATGATACTCCTTTTCAGGAATATCCTTACAGGACGATTGTCTTTTTCTTGAATATCCTTGAAGGACGAAAGTCCTTTTCAGGAATATCGTTCAAGGACGAGATTCCTTTTCAGGAATAAACTTGAAGGACGATAGTCCTTTTCAGGACTACGTTTAAAGAACGATAGTCCTTTTCAGAAATATCCTTGAAGGACGATAGTCCTTTTCAGGAATATCCTTTAAGGACGAGAGTCCTTTTCAGGAATATCCTTGAAGGATGATAGTCCTTTTCAGGAATATCCTTACCGGACGATTGTCTTTTACTGGAATATCCTTGAAGGACGAGAGTCCTTTTCAGGAATAAACTTGAAGGACGATAGTCCTTTTCAGGACTACGTTTGAAGAACGATAGTCCTTTTCAGGAATATCCTTGAAGGACAATAGTTCTTTTCAGGAATACCTTAAAGGACGGAAGTCCTTTTCAGGAAAATCCTTGATGGACCATAGTCCTTTTCAGGAATATCCTTGAAGGACGAAAGTCCTTTTCAGGAATATCCTTACAGGACAATTGTCTTTTTCAGGAATATCCTACAAGGACAAGAGTACTTTTCAGGAATATCCTTGAAGGACGAAAGTCCATTTCAAAAATATCCTTGGAGGACCATACTCCTTTTCAGGAATATCCTTGAAAAACGAAAGACATTTCAGGAATATCCTTTAAGGACGAGAGTCCTTTTCAGGAATATCTTTCAAGGACGAGAGTCCTTTTCAGGAATATCCTTGAAGGACGATAGTCCTTTTCCGGAATATCCTTACAGGACGATTGTCTTTTTCAGGAATATCCTACAAGGACAAGAGTACTTTTCAGGAATATCCTTGAAGGACGAAAGTCCATTTCAAAAAATCCTTGGAGGACCATACTCCTTTTCCGGAATATCCTTCAAGGACGAGAGTCCTTTTCAGGAATATCTTTGAAGGACGAGAGTTCTTTTCAGGAATATCCTTGATAGACGATAGTCCTTTTCAGGAATATCCTTGATGGACCATAGTCCTTTTCAGGAATATCCTTAAAGGACGAAAGTCCTTTTCAGGAATATCCTTGATGGACCATAGTCCTTTTCAGGAATATCCTTGAAGGACGAAAGTCCTTTATAGGAATATCCTTCAAGGAAGATAGTCCTTTTCAAGAATATCCTTAAAGGACCATAGTCCTTTTCAGGAATATCCTTGAAGGACGACAGTCTTTTTCAGGAATATCCTTGATGGACCATAGTCCTTTTCAGGAATATCCTTGAAGGATGAAAGTCCTTTTCAGGAATATCCTTCAAGGACGAGAGTCCTCTTCAGGAATAATCTTGATAGACGATAGTCCTTTTCAGGAATATCCTAAAGGACGATAGTCCTTTTTAGGAATATACTTGAAGGACGATAGTCCTTTTCAGGAATATCCTTAAAAGGACGAAAGTCCTTTTCAGGAATATCCTTTAAGGACGAGAGTCCTTTTCAGGAATATCCTTGAAGGATGATACTCCTTTTCAGGAATATCCTTGAAGGATGATAGTCCTTTTCAGGAATATCCTTACCGGACGATTTTCTTTTTCTGGAATATCCTTGAAGGACGAAAGTCCTTTTCAGGAATATCCTTAAAGAACGGAAGTCCTTTTCAGGAATATCCTTGATGGACCATAGTCCTTTTCAGGAATATCCTTGAAGGACGAAAGTCCTTTTCAGGAATATCCTTACAGAACGGAAGTCCTTTTCAGGAATATCCTTCAAGGACGAGATTCCTTTTCAGGAATAAAATTGAATGACGATAGTCCTTTTCAGGACTACGTTTGAAGAACGATAGTCCTTTTCAAGAATATCCTTGAAGGACGATAGTCCTTTTCAGGGATATCCTTAAAGAACGGAAGTCCTTTTCAGGAATATGCTTGATGGACCATATTCTTTTTCAGGAATATCCTTGAAGGACGAAAGTCCTTTTCAGGAATATCCTTACAGAACGGAAGTCCTTTTCAGGAATATCCTTGATGGACCATAGTCCTTTTCAGGAATATCCTTGAAGGACGAAAGTCCTTTTCAGGAATACCTTAAAGGACGGAAGTCCTTTTCAGGAAAATCCTTGATGGACCATAGTCCTTTTCAGGAATATCCTTTAAGGACGAATGTCCTTTTTAGGAATATCCTTCAAGGAACAGATTTCTTTTCAGGAATATCCTTGATAGACGATAGTCCTTTTCAGGAATATCGTTGAAGGACCATAGTCCTTTTCAGGAATATCCTTGAAGGACGAAAGTCCTTTTTAGGAATATCCTTGATGGACCATAGTCCTTTTCAGGAATATCCTTAAAGGACGAAAGTCCTTTTCAGGAATATCCTTGATGGACCATAGTCCTTTTCAGGAATATCCTTGAAGGACGAAAGTCCTTTTCAGGAATATCCTTCAAGGAAGATAGTCCTTTTCAGGAATATCCTTAAAGGACCATAGTCCTTTTCAGGAATATCCTTGAAGGACGACAGTCCTTTTCAGGAATATCCTTGATGGACCATAGTCCTTTTCAGGAATATCCTTGAAGGACGAAAGTCCTTTTTAGGAATATCCTTCAAGGACGAGAGTCCTCTTCAGGAATATCCTTGATAGACGATAGTCCTTTTCAGGAATATCCTAAAGGACGATAGTCCTTTTTAGGAATATACTTGAAGGACGATAGTCCTTTTCAGGAATATCCTTAAAGGACGAAAGTCCTTTTCAGGAATATCCTTAAGGACGATAGTCCTTTTCAGGAATACCTTAAAGGACGGAAGTCCTTTTCAGGAAAATCCTTGATGGACCATAGTCCTTTTCAGGAATATCCTTTAAGGACGAAAGTCCTTTTTAGGAATATCCTTCAAGGAACAGATTTCTTTTCAGGAATATCCTTGATAGACGATAGTCCTTTTCAGGAATATCGTTGAAGGACCATAGTCCTTTTCAGGAATATCCTTAACGAACGGAAGTCCTTTTCAGGAATATCCTTGATGGACCATTGTCCTTTTCAGGAATATCCTTGAAGGACGAAAGTCCTTTTCAGGAATATCCTTCAAGGACGAGAGTTCTTTTCAGGAATATCCTTGATAGACGATAGTCCTTTTCAGGAATATCCTAAAGGACGATAGTCCTTTTCAGGAATATCCTTGAAGGACCATAGTCCTTTTCAGGAATATCCTTGATGGACCATAGTCCTTTTCAGGAATATCCTTAAAGGACGAAAGTCCTTTTCAGGAATATCCTTGATGGACCATAGTCCTTTTCAGGAATATCCTTGAAGGACGAAACTCTTTTTCAGGAATATCCTTCAAGGAAGATAGTCCTTTTCAAGAATATCCTTAAAGGACCATAGTCCTTTTCAGGAATATCCTTGAAGGACGACAGTCTTTTTCAGGAATATCCTTGATGGACCATAGTCCTTTTCAGGAATATCCTTGAAGGACGAAAGTCCTTTTCAGGAATATCCTTCAAGGACGAGAGTTCTTTTCAGGAATATCCTTGATAGACGATAGTCCTTTTCAGGAATATCCTAAAGGACGATAGTCCTTTTCAGGAATATCCTTCAAGGACGAGAGTCCTCTTCAGGAATAATCTTGATAGACGATAGTCCTTTCAGGAATATCCTAAAGGACGATAGTCCTTTTTAGGAATATACTTGAAGGACGATAGTCCTTTTCAGGAATATCCTTAAAAGGACGAAAGTCCTTTTCAGGAATATCCTTTAAGGACGAGAGTCCTTTTCAGGAATATCCTTGAAGGATGATACTCCTTTTCAGGAATATCCTTGAAGGATGATAGTCCTTTTCAGGAATATCCTTACCGGACGATTTTCTTTTTCTGGAATATCCTTGAAGGACGAAAGTCCTTTTCAGGAATATCCTTAAAGAACGGAAGTCCTTTTCAGGAATATCCTTGATGGACCATAGTCCTTTTCAGGAATATCCTTGAAGGACGAAAGTCCTTTTCAGGAATATCCTTACAGAACGGAAGTCCTTTTCAGGAATATCCTTCAAGGACGAGATTCCTTTTCAGGAATAAAATTGAATGACGATAGTCCTTTTCAGGACTACGTTTGAAGAACGATAGTCCTTTTCAAGAATATCCTTGAAGGACGATAGTCCTTTTCAGGGATATACTTAAAGAACGGAAGTCCTTTTCAGGAATATCCTTGATGGACCATAGTCCTTTTCAGGAATATCCTTGAAGGACGAAAGTCCTTTTCAGGAATATCCTTACAGAACGGAAGTCCTTTTCAGGAATATCCTTGATGGACCATAGTCCTTTTCAGGAATATCCTTGAAGGACGAAAGTCCTTTTCAGGAATACCTTAAAGGACGGAAGTCCTTTTCAGGAAAATCCTTGATGGACCATAGTCCTTTTCAGGAATATCCTTTAAGGACGAAAGTCCTTTTTAGGAATATCCTTCAAGGAACAGATTTCTTTTCAGGAATATCCTTGATAGACGATAGTCCTTTTCAGGAATATCGTTGAAGGACCATAGTCCTTTTCAGGAATATCCTTGAAGGACGAAAGTCCTTTTTAGGAATATCCTTGATGGACCATAGTCCTTTTCAGGAATATCCTTAAAGGACGAAAGTCCTTTTCAGGAATATCCTTGATGGACCATAGTCCTTTTCAGGAATATCCTTGAAGGACGAAAGTCCTTTTCAGGAATATCCTTCAAGGAAGATAGTCCTTTTCAGGAATATCCTTAAAGGACCATAGTCCTTTTCAGGAATATCCTTGAAGGACGACAGTCCTTTTCAGGAATATCCTTGATGGACCATAGTCCTTTTCAGGAATATCCTTGAAGGACGAAAGTCCTTTTTAGGAATATCCTTCAAGGACGAGAGTCCTCTTCAGGAATATCCTTGATAGACGATAGTCCTTTTCAGGAATATCCTAAAGGACGATAGTCCTTTTTAGGAATATACTTGAAGGACGATAGTCCTTTTCAGGAATATCCTTAAAGGACAAAAGTCCTTTTCAGGAATATCCTTAAGGACGATAGTCCTTTTCAGGAATACCTTAAAGGACGGAAGTCCTTTTCAGGAAAATCCTTGATGGACCATAGTCCTTTTCAGGAATATCCTTTAAGGACGAAAGTCCTTTTTAGGAATATCCTTCAAGGAACAGATTTCTTTTCAGGAATATCCTTGATAGACGATAGTCCTTTTCAGGAATATCGTTGAAGGACCATAGTCCTTTTCAGGAATATCCTTGAAGGACGAAAGTCCTTTTTAGGAATATCCTTGATGGACCATAGTCCTTTTCAGGAATATCCTTAAAGGACGAAAGTCCTTTTCAGGAATATCCTTGATGGACCATAGTCCTTTTCAGGAATATCCTTGAAGGACGAAAGTCCTTTTCAGGAATATCCTTCAAGGAAGATAGTCCTTTTCAGGAATATCCTTAAAGGACCATAGTCCTTTTCAGGAATATCCTTGAAGGACGACAGTCCTTTTCAGGAATATCCTTGATGGACCATAGTCCTTTTCAGAAATATCCTTGAAGGACGATAGTCCTTTTCAGGAATATCCTTTAAGGACGAGAGTCCTTTTCAGGAATATCCTTGAAGGATGATAGTCCTTTTCAGGAATATCCTTACCGGACGATTGTCTTTTACTGGAATATCCTTGAAGGACGAGATTCCTTTTCAGGAATAAACTTGAAGGACGATAGTCCTTTTCAGGACTACGTTTGAAGAACGATAGTCCTTTTCAGGAATATCCTTGAAGGACAATAGTCCTTTTCAGGAAAATCCTTGATGGACCATAGTCCTTTTCAGGAATATCCTTGAAGGACGAAAGTCCTTTTCAGGAATATCCTTACAGGACAATTGTCTTTTTCAGGAATATCCTACAAGGACGAGATTCCTTTTCAGGAATAAACTTGAAGGACGATAGTCCTTTTCAGGACTACGTTTGAAGAACGATAGTCCTTTTCAGGAATATCCTTGAAGGACAATAGTCCTTTTCAGGAAAATCCTTGATGGACCATAGTCCTTTTCAGGAATATCCTTGAAGGACGAAAGTCCATTTCAAAAATATCCTTGGAGGACCATACTCCTTTTCAGGAATATCCTTGAAAAACGAAAGACATTTCAGGAATATCCTTTAAGGACGAGAGTCCTTTTCAGGAATATCTTTCAAGGACGAGAGTCCTTTTCAGGAATATCCTTGAAGGACGATAGTCCTTTTCCGGAATATCCTTACAAGACGATTGTCTTTTTAAGAAATATCCTTCAAGGACAAAAGTACTTTTCAGGAATATCCTTCAAGGACGAGAGTCCTTTTCAGGAATATCTTTGAAGGACGAGAGTTCTTTTCAGGAATATCCTTGATAGACGATAGTCCTTTTCAGGAATATCCTTGATGGACCATAGTCCTTTTCAGGAATATCCTTAAAGGACGAAAGTCCTTTTCAGGAATATCCTTGATGGACCATAGTCCTTTTCAGGAATATCCTTGAAGGACGAAAGTCCTTTATAGGAATATCCTTCAAGGAAGATAGTCCTTTTCAAGAATATCCTTAAAGGACCATAGTCCTTTTCAGGAATATCCTTGAAGGACGACAGTCTTTTTCAGGAATATCCTTGATGGACCATAGTCCTTTTCAGGAATATCCTTGAAGGATGAAAGTCCTTTTCAGGAATATCCTTCAAGGACGAGAGTCCTCTTCAGGAATAATCTTGATAGACGATAGTCCTTTTCAGGAATATCCTAAAGGACGATAGTCCTTTTTAGGAATATACTTGAAGGACGATAGTCCTTTTCAGGAATATCCTTAAAATTACGAAAGTCCTTTTCAGGAATATCCTTTAAGGACGAGAGTCCTTTTCAGGAATATCCTTGAAGGATGATACTCCTTTTCAGGAATATCCTTGAAGGATGATAGTCCTTTTCAGGAATATCCTTACCGGACGATTTTCTTTTTCTGGAATATCCTTGAAGGACGAAAGTCCTTTTCAGGAATATCCTTAAAGAACGGAAGTCCTTTTCAGGAATATCCTTGATGGACCATAGTCCTTTTCAGGAATATCCTTGAAGAACGAAAGTCCTTTTCAGGAATATCCTTACAGAACGGAAGTCCTTTTCAGGAATATCCTTCAAGGACGAGATTCCTTTTCAGGAATAAAATTGAATGACGATAGTCCTTTTCAGGACTACGTTTGAAGAACGATAATCCTTTTCAAGAATATCCTTGAAGGACGATAGTCCTTTTCAGGGATATCCTTAAAGAACGGAAGTCCTTTTCAGGAATATCCTTGATGGACCATAGTCCTTTTCAGGAATATCCTTGAAGGACGAAAGTCCTTTTCAGGAATATCCTTACAGAACGGAAGTCCTTTTCAGGAATATCCTTGATGGACCATAGTCCTTTTCAGGAATATCCTTGAAGGACGAAAGTCCTTTTCAGGAATACCTTAAAGGACGGAAGTCCTTTTCAGGAAAATCCTTGATGGACCATAGTCCTTTTCAGGAATATCCTTTAAGGACGAAAGTCCTTTTTAGGAATATCCTTCAAGGAACAGATTTCTTTTCAGGAATATCCTTGATAGACGATAGTCCTTTTCAGGAATATCGTTGAAGGACCATAGTCATTTTCAGGAATATCCTTGAAGGACGAAAGTCCTTTTTAGGAATATCCTTGATGGACCATAGTCCTTTTCAGGAATATCCTTAAAGGACGAAAGTCCTTTTCAGGAATATCCTTGATGGACCATAGTCCTTTTCAGGAATATCCTTGAAGGACGAAAGTCCTTTTCAGGAATATCCTTCAAGGAAGATAGTCCTTTTCAGGAATATCCTTAAAGGACCATAGTCCTTTTTAGGAATATCCTTGAAGGACGACAGTCCTTTTCAGGAATATCCTTGATGGACTATAGTCCTTTTCAGGAATATCCTTGAAGGACGAAAGTCCTTTTTAGGAATATCCTTCAAGGACGAGAGTCCTCTTCAGGAATATCCTTGATAGACGATAGTCCTTTTCAGGAATATCCTAAAGGACGATAGTCCTTTTTAGGAATATACTTGAAGGACGATAGTCCTTTTCAGGAATATCCTTAAAGGACGAAAGTCCTTTTCAGGAATATCCTTAAGGACGATAGTCCTTTTCAGGAATACCTTAAAGGACGGAAGTCCTTTTCAGGAAAATCCTTGATGGACCATAGTCCTTTTCAGGAATATCCTTTAAGGACGAAAGTCCTTTTCAGGAATATCCTTGATGGACCATTGTCCTTTTCAGGAATATCCTTGAAGGACGAAAGTCCTTTTCAGGAATATCCTTCAAGGACGAGAGTTCTTTTCAGGAATATCCTTGATAGACGATAGTCCTTTTCAGGAATATCCTAAAGGACGATAGTCCTTTTCAGGAATATCCTTGAAGGACCATAGTCCTTTTCAGGAATATCCTTGATGGACCATAGTCCTTTTCAGGAATATCCTTAAAGGACGAAAGTCCTTTTCAGGAATATCCTTGATGGACCATAGTCCTTTTCAGGAATATCCTTGAAGGACGAAAGTCCTTTTCAGGAATATCCTTCAAGGTAGATAGTCCTTTTCAAGAATATCCTTAAAGGACCATAGTCCTTTTCAGGAATATCCTTGAAGGACGACAGTCTTTTTCAGGAATATCCTTGATGGACCATAGTCCTTTTCAGGAATATCCTTGAAGGACGAAAGTCCTTTTCAGGAATATCGTTGAAGGACCATAGTCCTTTTCAGGAATATCCTTAAAGAACGGAAGTCCTTTTCAGGAATATCCTTGATGGACCATTGTCCTTTTCAGGAATATCCTTGAAGGACGAAAGTCCTTTTCAGGAATATCCTTGAAGGACCATAGTCCTTTTCAGGAATATCCTTGATGGACCATAGTCCTTTTCAGGAATATCCTTAAAGGACGAAAGTCCTTTTCAGGAATATCCTTGATGGACCATAGTCCTTTTCAGGAATATCCTTGAAGGACGAAAGTCCTTTTCAGGAATATCCTTCAAGGTAGATAGTCCTTTTCAAGAATATCCTTAAAGGACCATAGTCCTTTTCAGGAATATCCTTGAAGGACGACAGTCTTTTTCAGGAATATCCTTGATGGACCATAGTCCTTTTCAGGAATATCCTTGAAGGACGAAAGTCCTTTTCAGGAATATCCTTCAAGGACGAGAGTTCTTTTCAGGAATATCCTTGATAGACGATAGTCCTTTTCAGGAATATCCTAAAGGACGATAGTCCTTTTCAGGAATATCCTTCAAGGACGGAAGTCCTTTTCAGGAATATCCTTGATGGACCATAGTCCTTTTCAGGAATATCCTTGAAGGATGAAAGTCCTTTTCAGGAATATCCTTCAAGGACGAGAGTCCTCTTCAGGAATAATCTTGATAGACGATAGTCCTTTTCAGGAATATCCTAAAGGACGATAGTCCTTTTTAGGAATATACTTGAAGGACGATAGTCCTTTTCAGGAATATCCTTAAAATTACGAAAGTCCTTTTCAGGAATATCCTTTAAGGACGAGAATCCTTTTCAGGAATATCCTTGAAGGATGATACTCCTTTTCAGGAATATCCTTGAAGGATGATAGTCCTTTTCAGGAATATCCTTACCGGACGATTTTCTTTTTCTGGAATATCCTTGAAGGACGAAAGTCCTTTTCAGGAATATCCTTAAAGAACGGAAGTCCTTTTCAGGAATATCCTTGATGGACCATAGTCCTTTTCAGGAATATCCTTGAAGAACGAAAGTCCTTTTCAGGAATATCCTTACAGAACGGAAGTCCTTTTCAGGAATATCCTTCAAGGACGAGATTCCTTTTCAGGAATATCCTTAAAGGACCATAGTCCTTTTCAGGAATATCCTTGAAGGACGACAGTCTTTTTCAGGAATATCCTTGATGGACCATAGTCCTTTTCAGGAATATCCTTGAAGGACGAAAGTCCTTTTCAGGAATATCCTTCAAGGACGAGAGTTCTTTTCAGGAATATCCTTGATAGACGATAGTCCTTTTCAGGAATATCCTAAAGGACGATAGTCCTTTTCAGGAATATCCTTCAAGGACGGAAGTCCTTTTCAGGAAAATCCTTGATGGACCATAGTCCTTTTCAGGAATATCCTTTAAGGACGAATGTCCTTTTTAGGAATATCCTTCAAGGAACAGATTTCTTTTCAGGAATATCCTTGATAGACGATAGTCCTTTTCAGGAATATCGTTGAAGGACCATAGTCCTTTTCAGGAATATCCTTGAAGGACGAAAGTCCTTTTTAGGAATATCCTTGATGGACCATAGTCCTTTTCAGGAATATCCTTAAAGGACGAAAGTCCTTTTCAGGAATATCCTTGATGGACCATAGTCCTTTTCAGGAATATCCTTGAAGGACGAAAGTCCTTTTCAGGAATATCCTTCAAGGAAGATAGTCCTTTTCAGGAATATCCTTAAAGGACCATAGTCCTTTTCAGGAATATCCTTGAAGGACGACAGTCCTTTTCAGGAATATCCTTGATGGACCATAGTCCTTTTCAGGAATATCCTTGAAGGACGAAAGTCCTTTTTAGGAATATCCTTCAAGGACGAGAGTCCTCTTCAGGAATATCCTTGATAGACGATAGTCCTTTTCAGGAATATCCTAAAGGACGATAGTCCTTTTTAGGAATATACTTGAAGGACGATAGTCCTTTTCAGGAATATCCTTAAAGGACGAAAGTCCTTTTCAGGAATATCCTTAAGGACGATAGTCCTTTTCAGGAATACCTTAAAGGACGGAAGTCCTTTTCAGGAAAATCCTTGATGGACCATAGTCCTTTTCAGGAATATCCTTTAAGGACGAAAGTCCTTTTTAGGAATATCCTTCAAGGAACAGATTTCTTTTCAGGAATATCCTTGATAGACGATAGTCCTTTTCAGGAATATCGTTGAAGGACCATAGTCCTTTTCAGGAATATCCTTAACGAACGGAAGTCCTTTTCAGGAATATCCTTGATGGACCATTGTCCTTTTCAGGAATATCCTTGAAGGACGAAAGTCCTTTTCAGGAATATCCTTCAAGGACGAGAGTTCTTTTCAGGAATATCCTTGATAGACGATAGTCCTTTTCAGGAATATCCTAAAGGACGATAGTCCTTTTCAGGAATATCCTTGAAGGACCATAGTCCTTTTCAGGAATATCCTTGATGGACCATAGTCCTTTTCAGGAATATCCTTAAAGGACGAAAGTCCTTTTCAGGAATATCCTTGATGGACCATAGTCCTTTTCAGGAATATCCTTGAAGGACGAAACTCCTTTTCAGGAATATCCTTCAAGGAAGATAGTCCTTTTCAAGAATATCCTTAAAGGACCATAGTCCTTTTCAGGAATATCCTTGAAGGACGACAGTCTTTTTCAGGAATATCCTTGATGGACCATAGTCCTTTTCAGGAATATCCTTGAAGGACGAAAGTCCTTTTCAGGAATATCCTTCAAGGACGAGAGTTCTTTTCAGGAATATCCTTGATAGACGATAGTCCTTTTCAGGAATATCCTTAAGGACGATAGTCCTTTTCAGGAATATCCTTCAAGGACGAGAGTCCTCTTCAGGAATAATCTTGATAGACGATAGTCCTTTCAGGAATATCCTAAAGGACGATAGTCCTTTTTAGGAATATACTTGAAGGACGATAGTCCTTTTCAGGAATATCCTTAAAAGGACGAAAGTCCTTTTCAGGAATATCCTTTAAGGACGAGAGTCCTTTTCAGGAATATCCTTGAAGGATGATACTCCTTTTCAGGAATATCCTTGAAGGATGATAGTCCTCTTCAGGAATATCCTTACCGGACGATTTTCTTTTTCTGGAATATCCTTGAAGGACGAAAGTCCTTTTCAGGAATATCCTTAAAGAACGGAAGTCCTTTTCAGGAATATCCTTGATGGACCATAGTCCTTTTCAGGAATATCCTTGAAGGACGAAAGTCCTTTTCAGGAATATCCTTACAGAACGGAAGTCCTTTTCAGGAATATCCTTCAAGGACGAGATTCCTTTTCAGGAATAAAATTGAATGACGATAGTCCTTTTCAGGACTACGTTTGAAGAACGATAGTCCTTTTCAAGAATATCCTTGAAGGACGATAGTCCTTTTCAGGGATATCCTTAAAGAACGGAAGTCCTTTTCAGGAATATCCTTGATGGACCATAGTCCTTTTCAGGAATATCCTTGAAGGACGAAAGTCCTTTTCAGGAATATCCTTACAGAACGGAAGTCCTTTTCAGGAATATCCTTGATGGACCATAGTCCTTTTCAGGAATATCCTTGAAGGACGAAAGTCCTTTTCAGGAATACCTTAAAGGACGGAAGTCCTTTTCAGGAAAATCCTTGATGGACCATAGTCCTTTTCAGGAATATCCTTTAAGGACGAAAGTCCTTTTTAGGAATATCCTTCAAGGAACAGATTTCTTTTCAGGAATATCCTTGATAGACGATAGTCCTTTTCAGGAATATCGTTGAAGGACCATAGTCCTTTTCAGGAATATCCTTGAAGGACGAAAGTCCTTTTTAGGAATATCCTTGATGGACCATAGTCCTTTTCAGGAATATCCTTAAAGGACGAAAGTCCTTTTCAGGAATATCCTTGATGGACCATAGTCCTTTTCAGGAATATCCTTGAAGGACGAAAGTCCTTTTCAGGAATATCCTTCAAGGAAGATAGTCCTTTTCAGGAATATCCTTAAAGGACCATAGTCCTTTTCAGGAATATCCTTGAAGGACGACAGTCCTTTTCAGGAATATCCTTGATGGACCATAGTCCTTTTCAGGAATATCCTCGAAGGACGAAAGTCCTTTTTAGGAATATCCTTCAAGGACGAGAGTCCTCTTCAGGAATATCCTTGATAGACGATAGTCCTTTTCAGGAATATCCTAAAGGACGATAGTCCTTTTTAGGAATATACTTGAAGGACGATAGTCCTTTTCAGGAATATCCTTAAAGGACAAAAGTCCTTTTCAGGAATATCCTTAAGGACGATAGTCCTTTTCAGGAATACCTTAAAGGACGGAAGTCCTTTTCAGGAAAATCCTTGATGGACCATAGTCCTTTTCAGGAATATCCTTTAAGGACGAAAGTCCTTTTTAGGAATATCCTTCAAGGAACAGATTTCTTTTCAGGAATATCCTTGATAGACGATAGTCCTTTTCAGGAATATCGTTGAAGGACCATAGTCCTTTTCAGGAATATCCTTGAAGGACGAAAGTCCTTTTTAGGAATATCCTTGATGGACCATAGTCCTTTTCAGGAATATCCTTAAAGGACGAAAGTCCTTTTCAGGAATATCCTTGATGGACCATAGTCCTTTTCAGGAATATCCTTGAAGGACGAAAGTCCTTTTCAGGAATATCCTTCAAGGAAGATAGTCCTTTTCAGGAATATCCTTAAAGGACCATAGTCCTTTTCAGGAATATCCTTGAAGGACGACAGTCCTTTTCAGGAATATCCTTGATGGACCATAGTCCTTTTCAGAAATATCCTTGAAGGACGATAGTCCTTTTCAGGAATATCCTTTAAGGACGAGAGTCCTTTTCAGGAATATCCTTGAAGGATGATAGTCCTTTTCAGGAATATCCTTACCGGACGATTGTCTTTTACTGGAATATCCTTGAAGGACGAGATTCCTTTTCAGGAATAAACTTGAAGGACGATAGTCCTTTTCAGGACTACGTTTGAAGAACGATAGTCCTTTTCAGGAATATCCTTGAACGACAATAGTCCTTTTCAGGAAAATCCTTGATGGACCATAGTCCTTTTCAGGAATATCCTTGAAGGACGAAAGTCCTTTTCAGGAATATCCTTACAGGACAATTGTCTTTTTCAGGAATATCCTACAAGGACAAGAGTACTTTTCAGGAATATCCTTGAAGGACAAAAGTCCATTTCAAAAATATCCTTGGAGGACCATACTCCTTTTCAGGAATATCCTTGAAAAACGAAAGACATTTCAGGAATATCCTTTAAGGACGAGAGTCCTTTTCAGGAATATCTTTCAAGGACGAGAGTCCTTTTCAGGAATATCCTTGAAGGACGATAGTCCTTTTCCGGAATATCCTTACAAGACGATTGTCTTTTTAAGAAATATCCTTCAAGGACAGAAGTACTTTTCAGGAATATCCTTGAAGGACGATAGTCCTTTTCCGGAATATCCTTACAGGACGATTGTCTTTTTCAGGAATATCCTACAAGGACAAGAGTACTTTTCAGGAATATCCTTGAAGGACGAAAGTCCATTTCAAAAATATCCTTGGAGGACCATACTCCTTTTCCGGAATATCCTTCAAGGACGAGAGTCCTTTTCAGGAATATCTTTGAAGGACGAGAGTTCTTTTCAGGAATATCCTTGATAGACGATAGTCCTTTTCAGGAATATCCTTGATGGACCATAGTCCTTTTCAGGAATATCCTTAAAGGACGAAAGTCCTTTTCAGGAATATCCTTGATGGACCATAGTCCTTTTCAGGAATATCCTTGAAGGACGAAAGTCCTTTATAGGAATATCCTTCAAGGAAGATAGTCCTTTTCAAGAATATCCTTAAAGGACCATAGTCCTTTTCAGGAATATCCTTGAAGGACGACAGTCTTTTTCAGGAATATCCTTGATAGACCATAGTCCTTTTCAGGAATATCCTTGAAGGATGAAAGTCCTTTTCAGGAATATCCTTCAAGGACGAGAGTCCTCTTCAGGAATAATCTTGATAGACGATAGTCCTTTTCAGGAATATCCTAAAGGACGATAGTCCTTTTTAGGAATATACTTGAAGGACGATAGTCCTTTTCAGGAATATCCTTAAAAGGACGAAAGTCCTTTTCAGGAATATCCTTTAAGGACGAGAGTCCTTTTCAGGAATATCCTTGAAGGATGATACTCCTTTTCAGGAATATCCTTGAAGGATGATAGTCCTTTTCAGGAATATCCTTACCGGACGATTTTCTTTTTCTGGAATATCCTTGAAGGACGAAAGTCCTTTTCAGGAATATCCTTAAAGAACGGAAGTCCTTTTCAGGAATATCCTTGATGGACCATAGTCCTTTTCAGGAATATCCTTGAAGAACGAAAGTCCTTTTCAGGAATATCCTTACAGAACGGAAGTCCTTTTCAGGAATATCCTTCAAGGACGAGATTCCTTTTCAGGAATAAAATTGAATGACGATAGTCCTTTTCAGGACTACGTTTGAAGAACGATAATCCTTTTCAAGAATATCCTTGAAGGACGATAGTCCTTTTCAGGGATATCCTTAAAGAACGGAAGTCCTTTTCAGGAATATCCTTGATGGACCATAGTCCTTTTCAGGAATATCCTTGAAGGACGAAAGTCCTTTTCAGGAATATCCTTACAGAACGGAAGTCCTTTTCAGGAATATCCTTGATGGACCATAGTCCTTTTCAGGAATATCCTTGAAGGACGAAAGTCCTTTTCAGGAATACCTTAAAGGACGGAAGTCCTTTTCAGGAAAATCCTTGATGGACCATAGTCCTTTTCAGGAATATCCTTTAAGGACGAAAGTCCTTTTTAGGAATATCCTTCAAGGAACAGATTTCTTTTCAGGAATATCCTTGATAGACGATAGTCCTTTTCAGGAATATCGTTGAAGGACCATAGTCATTTTCAGGAATATCCTTGAAGGACGAAAGTCCTTTTTAGGAATATCCTTGATGGACCATAGTCCTTTTCAGGAATATCCTTAAAGGACGAAAGTCCTTTTCAGGAATATCCTTGATGGACCATAGTCCTTTTCAGGAATATCCTTGAAGGACGAAAGTCCTTTTCAGGAATATCCTTCAAGGAAGATAGTCCTTTTCAGGAATATCCTTAAAGGACCATAGTCCTTTTTAGGAATATCCTTGAAGGACGACAGTCCTTTTCAGGAATATCCTTGATGGACCATAGTCCTTTTCAGGAATATCCTTGAAGGACGAAAGTCCTTTTTAGGAATATCCTTCAAGGACGAGAGTCCTCTTCAGGAATATCCTTGATAGACGATAGTCCTTTTCAGGAATATCCTAAAGGACGATAGTCCTTTTTAGGAATATACTTGAAGGACGATAGTCCTTTTCAGGAATATCCTTAAAGGACGAAAGTCCATTTCAAAAATATCCTTGGAGGACCATACTCCTTTTCAGGAATATCCTTGAAGGACCATAGTCCTTTTCAGGAATATCCTTGAAGGACGATAGTCCTTTTCCGGAATATCCTTCAAGGACGAGAGTCCTTTTCAGGAATATCTTTGAAGGACGATAGTCCTTTTCAGGAATATCCTTGAAGGACGAAAGTCCTTTTCAGGAATATCCTTACAGGACAATTGTCTTTTTCAGGAATATCCTACAAGGACAAGAGTACTTTTCAGGAATATCCTTGAAGGACGAAAGTCCATTTCAAAAATATCCTTGGAGGACCATACTCCTTTTCAGGAATATCCTTGAAAAACGAAAGACATTTCAGGAATATCTTTAAGGACGAGAGTCCTTTTCAGGAATATCTTTCAAGGACGAGAGTCCTTTTCAGGAATATCCTTGAAGGACGATAGTCCTTTTCCGGAATATCCTTACAAGACGATTGTCTTTTTAAGAAATATCCTTCAAGGACAAAAGTACTTTTCAGGAATATCCTTGAAGGTCGATAGTCCTTTTCCGGAATATCCTTACAGGACGATTGTCTTTTTCAGGAATATCCTACAAGGACAAGAGTACTTTTCAGGAATATCCTTGAAGGACGAAAGTCCATTTCAAAAATATCCTTGGAGGACCATACTCCTTTTCAGGAATATCCTTGAAAAACGAAAGTCCTTTTCAGGCATATACTTGATGGATTATATTCTTTTTAGGAATATCCTTACGGGTCGATTGTGTTTTTCAGGAATATCCTTAAAGGACGAGAGTCTTTTTCAGGAATATCCTTGAAGGACGAGAGTCCTTTTCAGGAATATCCTTGAAGGATGATAGTCCTTTTCAGGAATATCCTTACCGGACGATTGTCTTTAACTGGAATATCCTTGAAGGACGAAAGTCCTTTTCAGGAATATCCTTCAAGGACGAGAGTCCTTTTCAGGAATAAACTTGAAGGACGATAGTCCTTTTCAGGACTACGTTTGAAGAACGATAGTCCTTTTCAGGAATATCCTTGAAGGACGATAGTCCTTTTCAGGAATACATTAAACGACGGAAGTCCTTTTCAGGAAAATCCTTGATGGACCATAGTCCTTTTCAGGAATATCCTTGAAGGACGAAAGTCCTTTTCAGGAATATCCTTCAAGGAACAGATTTCTTTTCGGGAATATCCTTGATAGACGATAGTCCTTTTCAGGAATATCCTTGAAGGACCATAGTCCTTTTCAGGAATATCCTTGAAGGACGAAAGTCCTTTTCAGGAATATCCTTGATGGACCATAGACCTTTTTAGGAATATCCTTGATGGACCATAGTCCTTTTCAGGAATATCCTTAAAGGACGAAAGTCCTTTTCAGGAATATCCTTCAAGGACGAGAGTTCTTTTCAGGAATATCCTTGATAGACGATAGTCCTTTTCAGGAATATCATAAGGGACGATAGTCCTTTTCAGGAATATCCTTGATGGACCATAGTCCTTTTCAGGAATATCCTTGAAGGACGAAAGTCCTTTTCAGGAATATCCTACAAGGACGATAGTCCTTTTCAGGAATATCCTTAAAGGACCATAGTCCTTTTCGAGAATATCCTTAAAGGACGACAGTCCTTTTCAGGAATATCCTTGATGGACCATAGTCCTTTTCAGGAATATCCTTGAAGGACGAAAGTCCTTTTCAGGAATATCCTAAAGGACGATAGTCCTTTTTAGGAACATACTTAAAGGATGATAGTCCTTTTCAGGAATATCCTTAAAGGACGAAAGTCCTTTTCAGGAATATCCTTTAAGGACGAGAGTCCTTTTCAGGAATATCCTTGAAGGATGATACTCCTTTTCAGGAATATCCTTACAGGACGATTGTCTTTTTCTTGAATATCCTTGAAGGACGAAAGTCCTTTTCAGGAATATCCTTCAAGGACGAGATTCCTTTTCAGGAATAAACTTGAAGGACGATAGTCCTTTTCAGGACTACGTTTAAAGAACGATAGTCCTTTTCAGAAATATCCTTGAAGGACGATAGTCCTTTTCAGGAATATCCTTAAAGAACGGAAGTCCTTTTCAGGAATATCCTTGATGGACCATTGTCCTTTTCAGGAATATCCTTGAAGGACGAAAGTCCTTTTCAGGAATATCCTTCAAGGACGAGAGTTCTTTTCAGGAATATCCTTGATAGACGATAGTCCTTTTCAGGAATATCCTAAAGGACGATAGTCCTTTTCAGGAATTTCCTTGAAGGACCATAGTCCTTTTCAGGAATATCCTTGATGGACCATAGTCCTTTTCAGGAATATCCTTAAAGGACGAAAGTCCTTTTCAGGAATATCCTTGATGGACCATAGTCCTTTTCAGGAATATCCTTGAAGGACGAAAGTCCTTTTCAGGAATATCCTTCAAGGAAGATAGTCCTTTTCAAGAATATCCTTAAAGGACCATAGTCCTTTTCAGGAATATCCTTGAAGGACGACAGTCTTTTTCAGGAATATCCTTGATGGACCATAGTCCTTTTCAGGAATATCCTTGAAGGATGAAAGTCCTTTTCAGGAATATCCTTCAAGGACGAGAGTCCTCTTCAGGAATAATCTTGATAGACGATAGTCCTTTTCAGGAATATCCTAAAGGACGATAGTCCTTTTTAGGAATATACTTGAAGGACGATAGTCCTTTTCAGGAATATCCTTAAAAGGACGAAAGTCCTTTTCAGGAATATCCTTTAAGGATGAGAGTCCTTTTCAGGAATATCCTTGAAGGATGATACTCCTTTTCAGGAATATCCTTGAAGGATGATAGTCCTTTTCAGGAATATCCTTACCGGACGATTTTCTTTTTCTGGAATATCCTTGAAGGACGAAAGTCCTTTTCAGGAATATCCTTCAAGGACGAGAGTCCTTTTCAGGAGTAAACTTGAAGGATGATAGTCCTTTTCAGGACTACGTTTGAAGAACGATAGTCCTTTTCAGGAATATCCTTGAAGGACGATAGTCCTTTTCAGGAATACCTTAAAGGACGGAAGTCCTTTTCAGAAAAATCCTTGATGGACCATAGTCCTTTTCAGGAATATCCTTTAAGGACGAAAGTCCTTTTTAGGAATATCCTTCAAGGAACAGATTTCTTTTCAGGAATATCCTTGATAGACGATAGTCCTTTTCAGGAATATCGTTGAAGGACCATAGTCCTTTTCAGGAATATCCTTGAAGGACGAAAGTCCTTTTTAGGAATATCCTTGATGGACCATAGTCCTTTTCAGGAATATCCTTAAAGGACGAAAGTCCTTTTCAGGAATATCCTTGATGGACCATAGTCCTTTTCAGGAATATCCTTGAAGGACGAAAGTCCTTTTCAGGAATATCCTTCAAGGAAGATAGTCCTTTTCAGGAATATCCTAAAGGACGATAGTCCTTTTCAGGAATATCCTTGAAGGACCATAGTCCTTTTCAGGAATATCCTTGATGGACCATAGTCCTTTTCAGGAATATCCTTAAAGGACGAAAGTCCTTTTCAGGAATATCCTTGATGGACCATAGTCCTTTTCAGGAATATCCTTGAAGGACGAAAGTCCTTTTCAGGAATATCCTTTAAGGAAGATAGTCCTTTTCAAGAATATCCTTAAAGGACCATAGTCCTTTTCAGGAATATCCTTGAAGGACGACAGTCTTTTTCAGGAATATCCTTGATGGACCATAGTCCTTTTCAGGAATATCCTTGAAGGATGAAAGTCCTTTTCAGGAATATCCTTCAAGGACGAGAGTCCTCTTCAGGAATAATCTTGATAGACGATAGTCCTTTTCAGGAATATCCTAAAGGACGAGATTCCTTTTCAGGAATAAAATTGAATGACGATAGTCCTTTTCAGGACTACGTTTGAAGAACGATAGTCCTTTTCAAGAATATCCTTGAAGGACGATAGTCCTTTTCAGGGATATCCTTAAAGAACGGAAGTCCTTTTCAGGAATATCCTTGATGGACCATAGTCCTTTTCAGGAATATCCTTGAAGGACGAAAGTCCTTTTCAGGAATATCCTTACAGAACGGAAGTCCTTTTCAAGAATATCCTTGATGGACCATAGTCCTTTTCAGGAATATCCTTGAAGGACGAAAGTCCTTTTCAGGAATACCTTAAAGGACGGAAGTCCTTTTCAGGAAAATCCTTGATGGACCATAGTCCTTTTCAGGAATATCCTTTAAGGACGAAAGTCCTTTTTAGGAATATCCTTCAAGGAACAGATTTCTTTTCAGGAATATCCTTGATAGACGATAGTCCTTTTCAGGAATATCGTTGAAGGACCATAGTCCTTTTCAGGAATATCCTTGAAGGACGAAAGTCCTTTTTAGGAATATCCTTGATGGACCATAGTCCTTTTCAGGAATATCCTTAAAGGACGAAAGTCCTTTTCAGGAATATCCTTGATGGACCATAGTCCTTTTCAGGAATATCCTTGAAGCACGAAAGTCCTTTTCAGGAATATCCTTCAAGGAAGATAGTCCTTTTCAGGAATATCCTTAAAGGACCATAGTCCTTTTCAGGAATATCCTTGAAGGACGACAGTCCTTTTCAGGAATATCCTTGATGGACCATAGTCCTTTTCAGGAATATCCTTGAAGGACGAAAGTCCTTTTTAGGAATATCCTTCAAGGACGAGAGTCCTCTTCAGGAATATCCTTGATAGACGATAGTCCTTTTCAGGAATATCCTAAAGGACGATAGTCCTTTTTAGGAATATACTTGAAGGACGATAGTTCTTTTCAGGAATATCCTTAAAGGACAAAAGTCCTTTTCAGGAATATCCTTAAGGACGATAGTCCTTTTCAGGAATACCTTAAAGGACGGAAGTCCTTTTCAGGAAAATCCTTGATGGACCATAGTCCTTTTCAGGAATATCCTTTAAGGACGAAAGTCCTTTTTAGGAATATCCTTCAAGGAACAGATTTCTTTTCAGGAATATCCTTGATAGACGATAGTCCTTTTCAGGAATATCGTTGAAGGACCATAGTCCTTTTCAGGAATATCCTTGAAGGACGAAAGTCCTTTTTAGGAATATCCTTGATGGACCATAGTCCTTTTCAGGAATATCCTTAAAGGACGAAAGTCCTTTTCAGGAATATCCTTGATGGACCATAGTCCTTTTCAGGAATATCCTTGAAGGACGAAAGTCCTTTTCAGGAATATCCTTCAAGGAAGAAAGTCCTTTTCAGGAATATCCTTAAAGGACCATAGTCCTTTTCAGGAATATCCTTGAAGGACGACAGTCCTTTTCAGGAATATCCTTGATGGACCATAGTCCTTTTCAGGAATATCCTTGAAGGACGAAAGTCCTTTTTAGGAATATCCTTCAAGGACGAGAGTCCTCTTCAGGAATATCCTTGATAGACGATAGTCCTTTTCAGGAATATCCTAAAGGACGATAGTCCTTTTTAGGAATATACTTGAAGGACGATAGTCCTTTTCAGGAATATCCTTAAAGGACGAAAGTCCTTTTCAGGAATATCCTTAAGGACGAGAGTCCTTTTCAGGAATATCCTTGAAGGATGATACTCCTTTTCAGGAATATCCTTACAAGACGATTGTCTTTTTCTTGAATATCCTTGAAAGACGAAAGTCCTTTTCAGGAATATCCTTCAAGGACGAGATTCCTTTTCAGGAATAAAATTGAATGACGATAGTCCTTTTCAGGACTACGTTTGAAGAACGATAGTCCTTTTCAAGAATATCCTTGAAGGACGATAGTCCTTTTCAGGGATATCCTTAAAGAACGGAAGTCCTTTTCAGGAATATCCTTGATGGACCATAGTCCTTTTCAGGAATATCCTTGAAGGACGAAAGTCCTTTTCAGGAATATCCTTACAGGACAATTGTCTTTTTCAGGAATATCCTACAAGGACAAGAGTACTTTTCAGGAATATCCTTGAAGGACGAAAGTCCATTTCAAAAATATCCTTGGAGGACCATACTCCTTTTCAGGAATATCCTTGAAAAACGAAAGACATTTCAGGAATATCCTTTAAGGACGAGAGTCCTTTTCAGGAATATCTTTCAAGGACGAGAGTCCTTTTCAGGAATATCCTTGAAGGACGATAGTCCTTTTCCGGAATATCCTTACAAGACGATTGTCTTTTTAAGAAATATCCTTCAAGGACAAAAGTACTTTTCAGGAATATCCTTGAAGGTCGATAGTCCTTTTCCGGAATATCCTTACGGGACGATTGTCTTTTTCAGGAATATCCTACAAGGACAAGAGTACTTTTCAGGAATATCCTTGAAGGACGAAAGTCCATTTCAAAAATATCCTTGGAGGACCATACTCCTTTTCAGGAATATCCTTGAAAAACGAAAGTCCTTTTCAGGCATATACTTGATGGATTATATTCTTTTTAGGAATATCCTTACGGGTCGATTGTGTTTTTCAGGAATATCCTTAAAGGACGAGAGTCCTTTTCAGGAATATCCTTGAAGGACGAGAGTCCTTTTCAGGAATATCCTTGAAGGATGATAGTCCTTTTCAGGAATATCCTTACCGGACGATTGTCTTTAACTGGAATATCCTTGAAGGACGAAAGTCCTTTTCAGGAATATCCTTCAAGGACGAGAGTCCTTTTCAGGAATAAACTTGAAGGACGATAGTCCTTTTCAGGACTACGTTTGAAGAACGATAGTCCTTTTCAGGAATATCCTTGAAGGACGATAGTCCTTTTCAGGAATACATTAAACGACGGAAGTCCTTTTCAGGAAAATCCTTGATGGACCATAGTCCTTTTCAGGAATATCCTTGAAGGACGAAAGTCCTTTTCAGGAATATCCTTCAAGGAACAGATTTCTTTTCGGGAATATCCTTGATAGACGATAGTCCTTTTCAGGAATATCCTTGAAGGACCATAGTCCTTTTCAGGAATATCCTTGAAGGACGAAAGTCCTTTTCAGGAATATCCTTGATGGACCATAGTCCTTTTCAGGAATATCCTTGATGGACCATAGTCCTTTTCAGGAATATCCTTAAAGGACGAAAGTCCTTTTCAGGAATATCCTTCAAGGACGAGAGTTCTTTTCAGGAATATCCTTAATAGACGATAGTCCTTTTCAGGAATATCCTAAGGGACGATAGTCCTTTTCAGGAATATCCTTGATGGACCATAGTCCTTTTCAGGAATATCCTTGAAGGACGAAAGTCCTTTTCAGGAATATCCTACAAGGACGATAGTCCTTTTCAGGAATATCCTTAAAGGACCATAGTCCTTTTCAGGAATATCCTTAAAGGACGACAGTCCTTTTCAGGAATATCCTTGATGGACCATAGTCCTTTTCAGGAATATCCTTGAAGGACGAAAGTCCTTTTCAGGAATATCCTAAAGGACGATAGTCCTTTTTAGGAATATACTTAAAGGACGATAGTCCTTTTCAGGAATATCCTTAAAGGACGAAAGTCCTTTTCAGGAATATCCTTTAAGGACGAGAGTCCTTTTCAGGAATATCCTTGAAGGATGATACTCCTTTTCAGGAATATCCTTACAGGACGATTGTCTTTTTCTTGAATATCCTTGAAGGACGAAATTCCTTTTCAGGAATATCCTTCAAGGACGAGATTCCTTTTCAGGAATAAACTTGAAGGACGATAGTCCTTTTCAGGACTACGTTTAAAGAACGATAGTCCTTTTCAGAAATATCCTTGAAGGACGATAGTCCTTTTCAGGAATATCCTTAAAGAACGGAAGTCCTTTTCAGGAATATCCTTGATGGACCATTGTCCTTTTCAGGAATATCCTTGAAGGACGAAAGTCCTTTTCAGGAATATCCTTCAAGGACGAGAGTTCTTTTCAGGAATATCCTTGATAGACGATAGTCCTTTTCAGGAATATCCTAAAGGACGATAGTCCTTTTCAGGAATTTCCTTGAAGGATTATAGTCCTTTTCAGGAATATCCTTGATGGACCATAGTCCTTTTCAGGAATATCCTTAAAGGACGAAAGTCCTTTTCAGGAATATCCTTGATGGACCATAGTCCTTTTCAGGAATATCCTTGAAGGACGAAAGTCCTTTTCAGGAATATCCTTCAAGGAAGATAGTCCTTTTCAAGAATATCCTTAAAGGACCATAGTCCTTTTCAGGAATATCCTTGAAGGACGACAGTCTTTTTCAGGAATATCCTTGATGGACCATAGTCCTTTTCAGGAATATCCTTGAAGGATGAAAGTCCTTTTCAGGAATATCCTTCAAGGACGAGAGTCCTCTTCAGGAATAATCTTGATAGACGATAGTCCTTTTCAGGAATATCCTAAAGGACGATAGTCCTTTTTAGGAATATACTTGAAGGACGATAGTCCTTTTCAGGAATATCCTTAAAAGGACGAAAGTCCTTTTCAGGAATATCCTTTAAGGACGAGAGTCCTTTTCAGGAATATCCTTGAAGGATGATACTCCTTTTCAGGAATATCCTTGAAGGATGATAATCCTTTTCAGGAATATCCTTACCGGACGATTTTCTTTTTCTGGAATATCCTTGAAGGACGAAAGTCCTTTTCAGGAATATCCTTCAAGGACGAGAGTCCTTTTCAGGAGTAAACTTGAAGGACGATAGTCCTTTTCAGGACTACGTTTGAAGAACGATAGTCCTTTTCAGGAATATCCTTGATGGACCATAGTCCTTTTCAGGAATATCCTTAAAGGACGAAAGTCCTTTTCAGGAATATCCTTGATGGACCATAGTCCTTTTCAGGAATATCCTTGAAGGACGAAAGTCCTTTTCAGGAATATCCTTCAAGGAACAGATTTCTTTTCGGGAATATCCTTGATAGACGATAGTCCTTTTCAGGAATATCCTTGAAGGACCATAGTCCTTTTCAGGAATATCCTTGAAGGACGAAAGTCCTTTTCAGGAATATCCTTGATGGATCATAGTCCTTTTCAGGAATATCCTTGATGGACCATAGTCCTTTTCAGGAATATCCTTAAAGGACGAAAGTCCTTTTCAGGAATATCCTTCAAGGACGAGAGTTCTTTTCAGGAATATCCTTGATAGACGATAGTCCTTTTCAGGAATATCCTAAGGGACGATAGTCCTTTTCAGGAATATCCTTGATGGACCATAGTCCTTTTCAGGAATATCCTTGAAGGACGAAAGTCCTTTTCAGGAATATCCTACAAGGACGATAGTCCTTTTCAGGAATATCCTTAAAGGACCATAGTCCTTTTCAGGAATATCCTTAAAGGACGACAGTCCTTTTCAGGAATATCCTTGATGGACGATAGTCCTTTTCAAGAATATCCTTGAAGGACGATAGTCCTTTTCCGGAATATCCTTACAAGACGATTGGATCCTTCAAGGACAGTACTTTTCAGGAATATCCTTGATGGACCATAGTCCTTTTCAGGAATATCCTTGAAGGATGAAAGTCCTTTTCAGGAATATCCTTCAAGGACGAGAGTCCTCTTCAGGAATAATCTTGATAGACGATAGTCCTTTTCAGGAATATCCTAAAGGACGATAGTCCTTTTTAGGAATATACTTGAAGGACGATAGTCCTTTTCAGGAATATCCTTAAAAGGACGAAAGTCCTTTTCAGGAATATCCTTTAAGGACGAGAGTCCTTTTCAGGAATATCCTTGAAGGATGATACTCCTTTTCAGGAATATCCTTGAAGGAGGATAGTCCTTTTCAGGAATATCCTTACCGGACGATTTTCTTTTTCTGGAATATCCTTGAAGGACGAAAGTCCTTTTCAGGAATATCCTTCAAGGACGAGAGTCCTTTTCAGGAGTAAACTTGAAGGACGACAGTCCTTTTCAGGACTACGTTTGAAGAACGATAGTCCTTTTCAGGAATATCCTTGAAGGACGATAGTCCTTTTCAGGAATACCTTAAAGGACGGAAGTCCTTTTCAGGAAAATCCTTGATGGACCATAGTCCTTTTCAGGAATATCCTTTAAGGACGAAAGTCCTTTTCAGGAATATCCTTCAAGGAACAGATTTCTTTTCAGGAATATCCTTGATAGACGATAGTCCTTTTCAGGAATATCGTTGAAGGACCATAGTCCTTTTCAGGAATATCCTTGAAGGACGAAAGTCCTTTTTAGGAATATCCTTGATGGACCATAGTCCTTTTCAGGAATATCCTTAAAGGACGAAAGTCCTTTTCAGGAATATCCTTGATGGACCATAGTCCTTTTCAGGAATATCCTTGAAGGACGAAAGTCCTTTTCAGGAATATCCTTCAAGGAAGATAGTCCTTTTCAGGAATATCCTTAAAGGACCATAGTCCTTTTCAGGAATATCCTTGAAGGACGACAGTCCTTTTCAGGAATATCCTTGATGGACCATAGTCCTTTTCAGGAATATCCTTGAAGGACGAAAGTCCTTTTTAGGAATATCCTTCAAGGACGAGAGTCCTCTTCAGGAATATCCTTGATAGACGATAGTCCTTTTCAGGAATATCCTAAAGGACGATAGTCCTTTTTAGGAATATACTTGAAGGACGATAGTCCTTTTCAGGAATATCCTTAAAGGACGAAAGTCCTTTTCAGGAATATCCTTAAGGACGAGAGTCCTTTTCAGGAATATCCTTGAAGGATGATACTCCTTTTCAGGAATATCCTTACAAGACGATTGTCTTTTTCTTGAATATCCTTGAAAGACGAAAGTCCTTTTCAGGAATATCCTTCAAGGACGAGATTCCTTTTCAGGAATAAAATTGAATGACGATAGTCCTTTTCAGGACTACGTTTGAAGAACGATAGTCCTTTTCAAGAATATCCTTGAAGGACGATAGTCCTTTTCAGGGATATCCTTAAAGAACGGAAGTCCTTTTCAGGAATATCCTTGATGGACCATAGTCCTTTTCAGGAATATCCTTGAAGGACGAAAGTCCTTTTCAGGAATATCCTTACAGAACGGAAGTCCTTTTCAGAAATATCCTTGATGGACCATAGTCCTTTTCAGGAATATCCTTGAAGGACGAAAGTCCTTTTCAGGAATATCCTTCAAGGACGAGAGTTCTTTTCAGGAATATCCTTGATAGACGATAGTCCTTTTCAGGAATATCCTAAGGGACGATAGTCCTTTTCAGGAATATCCTTGATGGACCATAGTCCTTTTCGGGAATATCCTTGAAGGACGAAAGTCCTTTTCAGGAATATCCTTGATGGACCATAGTCCTTTTCAGGAATATCCTTAAAGGACCATAGTCCTTTTCAGGAATATCCTTAAAGGACGACAGTCCTTTTCAGGAATATCCTTGATGGACCATAGTCCTTTTCAGGAATATCCTTGAAGGACGAAAGTCCTTTTCAGGAATATCCTAAAGGACGATAGTCCTTTTTAGGAATATACTTGAAGGACGATAGTCCTTTTCAGGAATATCCTTAAAGGACGAAAGTCCTTTTCAGGAATATCCTTTAAGGACGAGAGTCCTTTTCAGGAATATCCTTGAAGGATGATACTCCTTTTCAGGAATATCCTTACAGGACGATTGTCTTTTTCTTGAATATCCTTGAAGGACGAAAGTCCGTTTCAGGAATATTCTTCAAGGACGAGATTCCTTTTCAGGAATAAACTTGAAGGACGATAGTCCTTTTCAGGACTACGTTTAAAGAACGATAGTCCTTTTCAGAAATATACTTGAAGGACGATAGTCCTTTTCAGGAATATCCTTAAAGAACGGAAGTCCTTTTCAGGAATATCCTTGATGGACCATTGTCCTTTTCAGGAATATCCTTGAAGGACGAAAGTCCTTTTCAGGAATATCCTTCAAGGACGATAGTCCTTTTCAGGAATATCCTTGAAGGACCATAGTCCTTTTCAGGAATATCCTTGATGGACCATAGTCCTTTTCAGGAATATCCTTGATAGACGATAGTCCTTTTCAGGAATATCCTAAAGGACGATAGTCCTTTTCAGGAATATCCTTGAAGGACCATAGTCCTTTTCAGGAATATCCTTTAAGGACGAGAGTCCTTTTCAGGAATATCCTTGAAGGATGATACTCCTTTTCAGAAATATCCTTACAGGACGATTGTCTTTTTCTTGAATATCCTTGAAGGACGAAAGTCCTTTTCAGGAATATCCTTCAAGGACGAGATTCCTTTTCAGGAATAAACTTGAAGGACGATAGTCCTTTTCAGGACTACGTTTAAAGAACGATAGTCCTTTTCAGAAATATCCTTGAAGGACGATAGTCCTTTTCAGGAATATCCTTAAAGAACGGAAGTCCTTTTCAGGAATATCCTTGATGGACCATTGTCCTTTTCAGGAATATCCTTGAAGGACGAAAGTCCTTTTCAGGAATATCCTTCAAGGACGATAGTCCTTTTCAGGAATATCCTTGAAGGACCATAGTCCTTTTCAGGAATATCCTTGAAGGACCATAGTCCTTTTCAGGAATATCCTTGATGGACCATAGTCCTTTTCAGGAATATCCTTAAAGGACCAAAGTCCTTTTCAGGAATATCCTTGATGGACCATAGTCCTTTTCAGGAATATCCTTGAAGGACGAAAGTCCTTTTCAGGAATATCCTTCAAGGAAGATAGTCCTTTTCAGGAATATCCTTAAAGGACCATAGTCCTTTTCAGGAATATCCTTAAAGGACGACAGTCCTTTTCAGGAATATCCTTGATGGACCATAGTCCTTTTCAGGAATATCCTTAAAGGACGAAAGTCCTTTTCAGGAATATCCTTGATGGACCATAGTCCTTTTCAGGAATATCCTTGAAGGACGAAAGTCCTTTTCAGGAATATCCTTCAAGGAAGATAGTCCTTTTCAGGAATATCCTCAAAGGACCATAGTCCTTTTCAGGAATATCCTTGAAGGACGACAGTCCTTTTCAGGAATATCCTTGATGGACCATAGTCCTTTTCAGGAATATCCTTGAAGGACGAAAGTCCTTTTTAGGAATATCCTTCAAGGACGAGAGTCCTCTTCAGGAATATCCTTGATAGACGATAGTCCTTTTCAGGAATATCCTAAAGGACGATAGTCCTTTTTAGGAATATACTTGAAGGACGATACTCCTTTTCAGGAATATCCTTACAGGACGATTGTCTTTTTCTTGAATATCCTTGAAAGACGAAAGTCCTTTTCAGGAATATCCTTCAAGGACGAGATTCCTTTTCAGGAATAAACTTGAATGACGATAGTCCTTATCAGGACTACGTTTGAAGAACGATAGTCCTTTTCAAGAATATCCTTGAAGGACGATAGTCCTTTTCAGGAATATCCTTAAAGAACGGAAGTCCTTTTCAGGAATATCCTTCAAGGACCATAGTCCTTTTCAGGAATATCCTTGAAGGACGAAAGTCCTTTTCAGGAATATCCTTCAAGGACGAGAGTTCTTTTCAGGAATATCCTTGATAGACGATAGTCCTTTTCAGGAATATCCTAAGGGACGATAGTCCTTTTCAGGAATATCCTTGAAGGACCATAAACCTTTTCAGGAATATCCTTGAAGGACGAAAGTCCTTTTCAGGAATATCCTTGATGGACCATAGTCCTTTTCAGGAATATCCTTAAAGGACGAAAGTCCTTTTCAGGAATATCCTTTAAGGGCGATAGTACTTTTTAGAAATATCCTTCAAGGACAAGAGTACTTTTCAGGAATATCCTTAAAGAACCATAGTCCTTTTCAGAAATATCCTTGAAGGACCATAGTCCTTTTCAGGACTACGTTTGAAGAACGATAGTCTTTTTGAGGAATATCCTTGAAGGACGATAGTCCTTTTCAGGAATATCCTTACGGGACGTGAGTCCTTTTCAGGAATATCCTTAAAGGACGGAAGTCCTTTTTAGGAATATCCTTGATGGACCATAGTCCTTTTCAGGAATATCCTTGAAGGACGAAAGTCCTTTTCAGGAATATCCTTGATAGACGATAGTCCTTTTCAGGAATATCCTAAAGGACGATAGTCCTTTTCAGGAATATCCTTGAAGGACCATAGTCCTTTTCAGGAATATCCTTGATGGACCATAGTCCTTTTCAGGAATATCCTTAAAGGACGAAAGTTTTTTCAGGAATATCCTTGATGGACCATAGTCCTTTTCAGGAATATCCTTGAAGGACGAAAGTCCTTTTCAGGAATATCCTTACAAGACGATTGTCTTTATCAGGAATATCCTTAAAGGACGAAAGTCCTTTTCAGGAATATCCTTCAAACTTGAAGGACGATAGTCCTTTTCAGGAATATCCTTACAGGACGATTGTCTTTATCAGGAATATCCTTAAAGGACGAAAGTCCTTTTCAGGAATATCCTTCAAACTTGAAGGACGATAGTCCTTTTCAGGACTACGTTTGAAGAACGATAGTCCTTTTCAGGAATATCCTTGAAGGACGATAGTCCTTTTCAGGAATATCCTTACAGGACGATTGTCTTTTTCAGGAATATCCTTAAAGGACGATAGTCCTTTTCAGAAACTTGATAGACGATAGTCCTTTTCAGGAATATCCTTGAAGGACGAAAGTCCATTTCAAAAATATCCTTGGAGGACCATACTCCTTTTCAGGAATATCCTTGAAAAACGAAAGTCCTTTTCAGGCATATACTTGATGGATTATATTCTTTTTAGGAATATCCTTACGGGTCGATTGTGTTTTTCAAGAATATCCTTGAAGGACCATAGTCCTTTTCATGAATATCCTTGAAAGATAGAATCCTTGAAGAAGAATATACTTGAAGGACGATAGTCCTTTTCAGGAATATCCTTGATGGACCATAGTCCTTTTCAGGAATATCCTTAAAGGACGAAAGTCCTTTTCAGGAATATCCTTCAAGGACGAGAGTTCTTTTCAGGAATATCCTTGATAGACGATAGTCCTTTTCAGGAATATCCTAAGGGACGATAGTCCTTTTCAGGAATATCCTTGATGGACCATAGTCCTTTTCAGGAATATCCTTGAAGGACGAAAGTCCTTTTCAGGAATATCCTACAAGGACGATAGTCCTTTTCAGGAATATCCTTAAAGGACCATAGTCCTTTTCAGGAATATCCTTAAAGGACGACAGTCCTTTTCAGGAATATCCTTGATGGACCATAGTCCTTTTCAGGAATATCCTTGAAGGACGAAAGTCCTTTTCAGGAATATCCTAAAGGACGATAGTCCTTTTTAGGAACATACTTAAAGGACGATAGTCCTTTTCAGGAATATCCTTAAAGGACGAAAGTCCTTTTCAGGAATATCCTTTAAGGACGAGAGTCCTTTTCAGGAATATCCTTGAAGGATGATACTCCTTTTCAGGAATATCCTTACAGGACGATTGTCTTTTTCTTGAATATCCTTGAAGGACGAAAGTCCTTTTCAGGAATATCCTTCAAGGACGAGATTCCTCTTCAGGAATAAACTTGAAGGACGATAGTCCTTTTCAGGACTACGTTTAAAGAACGATAGTCCTTTTCAGAAATATCCTTGAAGGACGATAGTCCTTTTCAGGAATATCCTTAAAGAACGGAAGTCCTTTTCAGGAATATCCTTGATGGACCATTGTCCTTTTCAGGAATATCCTTGAAGGACGAAAGTCCTTTTCAGGAATATCCTTCAAGGACGAGAGTTCTTTTCAGGAATATCCTTGATAGACGATAGTCCTTTTCAGGAATATCCTAAAGGACGATAGTCCTTTTCAGGAATTTCCTTGAAGGACCATAGTCCTTTTCAGGAATATCCTTGATGGACCATAGTCCTTTTCAGGAATATCCTTAAAGGACGAAAGTCCTTTTCAGGAATATCCTTGATGGACCATAGTCCTTTTCAGGAATATCCTTGAAGGACGAAAGTCCTTTTCAGGAATATCCTTCAAGGAAGATAGTCCTTTTCAAGAATATCCTTAAAGGACCATAGTCCTTTTCAGGAATATCCTTGAAGGACGACAGTCTTTTTCAGGAATATCCTTGATGGACCATAGTCCTTTTCAGGAATATCCTTGAAGGATGAAAGTCCTTTTCAGGAATATCCTTCAAGGACGAGAGTCCTCTTCAGGAATAATCTTGATAGACGATAGTCCTTTTCAGGAATATCCTAAAGGACGATAGTCCTTTTTAGGAATATACTTGAAGGACGATAGTCCTTTTCAGGAATATCCTTAAAAGGACGAAAGTCCTTTTCAGGAATATCCTTTAAGGACGAGAGTCCTTTTCAGGAATATCCTTGAAGGATGATACTCCTTTTCAGGAATATCCTTGAAGGATGATAGTCCTTTTCAGGAATATCCTTACCGGACGATTTTCTTTTTCTGGAATATCCTTGAAGGACGAAAGTCCTTTTCAGGAATATCCTTCAAGGACGAGAGTCCTTTTCAGGAGTAAACTTGAAGGACGATAGTCCTTTTCAGGACTACGTTTGAAGAACGATAGTCCTTTTCAGGAATATCCTTGAAGGACGATAGTCCTTTTCAGGAATACCTTAAAGGACGGAAGTCCTTTTCAGAAAAATCCTTGATGGACCATAGTCCTTTTCAGGAATATCCTTTAAGGACGAAAGTCCTTTTTAGGAATATCCTTCAAGGAACAGATTTCTTTTCAGGAATATCCTTGATAGACGATAGTCCTTTTCAGGAATATCGTTGAAGGACCATAGTCCTTTTCAGGAATATCCTTGAAGGACGAAAGTCCTTTTTAGGAATATCCTTGATGGACCATAGTCCTTTTCAGGAATATCCTTAAAGGACGAAAGTCCTTTTCAGGAATATCCTTGATGGACCATAGTCCTTTTCAGGAATATCCTTGAAGGACGAAAGTCCTTTTCAGGAATATCCTTCAAGGAAGATAGTCCTTTTCAGGAATATCCTAAAGGACGATAGTCCTTTTCAGGAATATCCTTGAAGGACCATAGTCCTTTTCAGGAATATCCTTGATGGACCATAGTCCTTTTCAGGAATATCCTTAAAGGACGAAAGTCCTTTTCAGGAATATCCTTGATGGACCATAGTCCTTTTCAGGAATATCCTTGAAGGACGAAAGTCCTTTTCAGGAATATCCTTTAAGGAAGATAGTCCTTTTCAAGAATATCCTTAAAGGACCATAGTCCTTTTCAGGAATATCCTTGAAGGACGACAGTCTTTTTCAGGAATATCCTTGATGGACCATAGTCCTTTTCAGGAATATCCTTGAAGGATGAAAGTCCTTTTCAGGAATATCCTTCAAGGACGAGAGTCCTCTTCAGGAATAATCTTGATAGACGATAGTCCTTTTCAGGAATATCCTAAAGGACGATAGTCCTTTTTAGGAATATACTTGAAGGACGATAGTCCTTTTCAGGAATATCCTTAAAAGGACGAAAGTCCTTTTCAGGAATATCCTTTAAGGACGAGAGTCCTTTTCAGGAATATCCTTGAAGGATGATACTCCTTTTCAGGAATATCCTTGAAGGAGGATAGTCCTTTTCAGGAATATCCTTACCGGACGATTTTCTTTTTCTGGAATATCCTTGAAGGACGAAAGTCCTTTTCAGGAATATCCTTCAAGGACGAGAGTCCTTTTCAGGAGTAAACTTGAAGGACGACAGTCCTTTTCAGGACTACGTTTGAAGAACGATAGTCCTTTTCAGGAATATCCTTGAAGGACGATAGTCCTTTTCAGGAATACCTTAAAGGACGGAAGTCCTTTTCAGGAAAATCCTTGATGGACCATAGTCCTTTTCAGGAATATCCTTTAAGGACGAAAGTCCTTTTCAGGAATATCCTTCAAGGAACAGATTTCTTTTCAGGAATATCCTTGATAGACGATAGTCCTTTTCAGGAATATCGTTGAAGGACCATAGTCCTTTTCAGGAATACCTTAAAGGACGGAAGTCCTTTTCAGGAAAATCCTTGATGGACCATAGTCCTTTTCAGGAATATCCTTTAAGGACGAAAGTCCTTTTCAGGAATATCCTTCAAGGAACAGATTTCTTTTCAGGAATATCCTTGATAGACGATAGTCCTTTTCAGGAATATCGTTGAAGGACCATAGTCCTTTTCAGGAATATCCTAAAGGACGATAGTCCTTTTCAGGAATATCCTTGAAGGACCATAGTCCTTTTCAGGAATATCCTTGATGGACCATAGTCCTTTTCAGGAATATCCTTAAAGGACGAAAGTTTTTTCAGGAATATCCTTGATGGACCATAGTCCTTTTCAGGAATATCCTTGAAGGACGAAAGTCCTTTTCAGGAATATCCTTACAAGACGATTGTCTTTATCAGGAATATCCTTAAAGGACGAAAGTCCTTTTCAGGAATATCCTTCAAACTTGAAGGACGATAGTCCTTTTCAGGAATATCCTTACAGGACGATTGTCTTTATCAGGAATATCCTTAAAGGACGAAAGTCCTTTTCAGGAATATCCTTCAAACTTGAAGGACGATAGTCCTTTTCAGGACTACGTTTGAAGAACGATAGTCCTTTTCAGGAATATCCTTGAAGGACGATAGTCCTTTTCAGGAATATCCTTACAGGACGATTGTCTTTTTCAGGAATATCCTTAAAGGACGATAGTCCTTTTCAGAAACTTGATAGACGATAGTCCTTTTCAGGAATATCCTTGAAGGACGAAAGTCCATTTCAAAAATATCCTTGGAGGACCATACTCCTTTTCAGGAATATCCTTGAAAAACGAAAGTCCTTTTCAGGCATATACTTGATGGATTATATTCTTTTTAGGAATATCCTTACGGGTCGATTGTGTTTTTCAAGAATATCCTTGAAGGACCATAGTCCTTTTCATGAATATCCTTGAAAGATAGAATCCTTGAAGAAGAATATACTTGAAGGACGATAGTCCTTTTCAGGAATATCCTTGATGGACCATAGTCCTTTTCAGGAATATCCTTAAAGGACGAAAGTCCTTTTCAGGAATATCCTTCAAGGACGAGAGTTCTTTTCAGGAATATCCTTGATAGACGATAGTCCTTTTCAGGAATATCCTAAGGGACGATAGTCCTTTTCAGGAATATCCTTGATGGACCATAGTCCTTTTCAGGAATATCCTTGAAGGACGAAAGTCCTTTTCAGGAATATCCTACAAGGACGATAGTCCTTTTCAGGAATATCCTTAAAGGACCATAGTCCTTTTCAGGAATATCCTTAAAGGACGACAGTCCTTTTCAGGAATATCCTTGATGGACCATAGTCCTTTTCAGGAATATCCTTGAAGGACGAAAGTCCTTTTCAGGAATATCCTAAAGGACGATAGTCCTTTTTAGGAACATACTTAAAGGACGATAGTCCTTTTCAGGAATATCCTTAAAGGACGAAAGTCCTTTTCAGGAATATCCTTTAAGGACGAGAGTCCTTTTCAGGAATATCCTTGAAGGATGATACTCCTTTTCAGGAATATCCTTACAGGACGATTGTCTTTTTCTTGAATATCCTTGAAGGACGAAAGTCCTTTTCAGGAATATCCTTCAAGGACGAGATTCCTTTTCAGGAATAAACTTGAAGGACGATAGTCCTTTTCAGGACTACGTTTAAAGAACGATAGTCCTTTTCAGAAATATCCTTGAAGGACGATAGTCCTTTTCAGGAATATCCTTAAAGAACGGAAGTCCTTTTCAGGAATATCCTTGATGGACCATTGTCCTTTTCAGGAATATCCTTGAAGGACGAAAGTCCTTTTCAGGAATATCCTTCAAGGACGAGAGTTCTTTTCAGGAATATCCTTGATAGACGATAGTCCTTTTCAGGAATATCCTAAAGGACGATAGTCCTTTTCAGGAATTTCCTTGAAGGACCATAGTCCTTTTCAGGAATATCCTTGATGGACCATAGTCCTTTTCAGGAATATCCTTAAAGGACGAAAGTCCTTTTCAG
Source organism: Leucoptera coffeella (assembly GCA_030578115.1). Lineage (NCBI taxonomy): Eukaryota > Metazoa > Arthropoda > Insecta > Lepidoptera > Lyonetiidae > Leucoptera > Leucoptera coffeella. The sequence continues at coordinate 95,449 of JAMBLF010000991.1, forward strand.
GAATATCCTTGATGGACCATAGTCCTTTTCAGGAATATCCTTGAAGGACGAAAGTCCTTTTCAGGAATATCCTTCAAGGAAGATAGTCCTTTTCAAGAATATCCTTAAAGGACCATAGTCCTTTTCAGGAATATCCTTGAAGGACGACAGTCTTTTTCAGGAATATCCTTGATGGACCATAGTCCTTTTCAGGAATATCCTTGAAGGATGAAAGTCCTTTTCAGGAATATCCTTCAAGGACGAGAGTCCTCTTCAGGAATAATCTTGATAGACGATAGTCCTTTTCAGGAATATCCTAAAGGACGATAGTCCTTTTTAGGAATATACTTGAAGGACGATAGTCCTTTTCAGGAATATCCTTAAAAGGACGAAAGTCCTTTTCAGGAATATCCTTTAAGGACGAGAGTCCTTTTCAGGAATATCCTTGAAGGATGATACTCCTTTTCAGGAATATCCTTGAAGGATGATAGTCCTTTTCAGGAATATCCTTACCGGACGATTTTCTTTTTCTGGAATATCCTTGAAGGACGAAAGTCCTTTTCAGGAATATCCTTCAAGGACGAGAGTCCTTTTCAGGAGTAAACTTGAAGGACGATAGTCCTTTTCAGGACTACGTTTGAAGAACGATAGTCCTTTTCAGGAATATCCTTGAAGGACGATAGTCCTTTTCAGGAATACCTTAAAGGACGGAAGTCCTTTTCAGAAAAATCCTTGATGGACCATAGTCCTTTTCAGGAATATCCTTTAAGGACGAAAGTCCTTTTTAGGAATATCCTTCAAGGAACAGATTTCTTTTCAGGAATATCCTTGATAGACGATAGTCCTTTTCAGGAATATCGTTGAAGGACCATAGTCCTTTTCAGGAATATCCTTGAAGGACGAAAGTCCTTTTTAGGAATATCCTTGATGGACCATAGTCCTTTTCAGGAATATCCTTAAAGGACGAAAGTCCTTTTCAGGAATATCCTTGATGGACCATAGTCCTTTTCAGGAATATCCTTGAAGGACGAAAGTCCTTTTCAGGAATATCCTTCAAGGAAGATAGTCCTTTTCAGGAATATCCTAAAGGACGATAGTCCTTTTCAGGAATATCCTTGAAGGACCATAGTCCTTTTCAGGAATATCCTTGATGGACCATAGTCCTTTTCAGGAATATCCTTAAAGGACGAAAGTCCTTTTCAGGAATATCCTTGATGGACCATAGTCCTTTTCAGGAATATCCTTGAAGGACGAAAGTCCTTTTCAGGAATATCCTTTAAGGAAGATAGTCCTTTTCAAGAATATCCTTAAAGGACCATAGTCCTTTTCAGGAATATCCTTGAAGGACGACAGTCTTTTTCAGGAATATCCTTGATGGACCATAGTCCTTTTCAGGAATATCCTTGAAGGATGAAAGTCCTTTTCAGGAATATCCTTCAAGGACGAGAGTCCTCTTCAGGAATAATCTTGATAGACGATAGTCCTTTTCAGGAATATCCTAAAGGACGATAGTCCTTTTTAGGAATATACTTGAAGGACGATAGTCCTTTTCAGGAATATCCTTAAAAGGACGAAAGTCCTTTTCAGGAATATCCTTTAAGGACGAGAGTCCTTTTCAGGAATATCCTTGAAGGATGATACTCCTTTTCAGGAATATCCTTGAAGGAGGATAGTCCTTTTCAGGAATATCCTTACCGGACGATTTTCTTTTTCTGGAATATCCTTGAAGGACGAAAGTCCTTTTCAGGAATATCCTTCAAGGACGAGAGTCCTTTTCAGGAGTAAACTTGAAGGACGACAGTCCTTTTCAGGACTACGTTTGAAGAACGATAGTCCTTTTCAGGAATATCCTTGAAGGACGATAGTCCTTTTCAGGAATACCTTAAAGGACGGAAGTCCTTTTCAGGAAAATCCTTGATGGACCATAGTCCTTTTCAGGAATATCCTTTAAGGACGAAAGTCCTTTTCAGGAATATCCTTCAAGGAACAGATTTCTTTTCAGGAATATCCTTGATAGACGATAGTCCTTTTCAGGAATATCGTTGAAGGACCATAGTCCTTTTCAGGAATATCCTTGAAGGACGAAAGTCCTTTTTAGGAATATCCTTGATGGACCATAGTCCTTTTCAGGAATATCCTTAAAGGACGAAAGTCCTTTTCAGGAATATCCTTGATGGACCATAGTCCTTTTCAGGAATATCCTTGAAGGACGAAAGTCCTTTTCAGGAATATCCTTCAAGGAAGATAGTCCTTTTCAGGAATATCCTTAAAGGACCATAGTCCTTTTCAGGAATATCCTTGAAGGACGACAGTCCTTTTCAGGAATATCCTTGATGGACCATAGTCCTTTTCAGGAATATCCTTGAAGGACGAAAGTCCTTTTTAGGAATATCCTTCAAGGACGAGAGTCCTCTTCAGGAATATCCTTGATAGACGATAGTCCTTTTCAGGAATATCCTAAAGGACGATAGTCCTTTTTAGGAATATACTTGAAGGACGATAGTCCTTTTCAGGAATATCCTTAAAGGACGAAAGTCCTTTTCAGGAATATCCTTAAGGACGAGAGTCCTTTTCAGGAATATCCTTGAAGGATGATACTCCTTTTCAGGAATATCCTTACAAGACGATTGTCTTTTTCTTGAATATCCTTGAAAGACGAAAGTCCTTTTCAGGAATATCCTTCAAGGACGAGATTCCTTTTCAGGAATAAAATTGAATGACGATAGTCCTTTTCAGGACTACGTTTGAAGAACGATAGTCCTTTTCAAGAATATCCTTGAAGGACGATAGTCCTTTTCAGGGATATCCTTAAAGAACGGAAGTCCTTTTCAGGAATATCCTTGATGGACCATAGTCCTTTTCAGGAATATCCTTGAAGGACGAAAGTCCTTTTCAGGAATATCCTTACAGAACGGAAGTCCTTTTCAGAAATATCCTTGATGGACCATAGTCCTTTTCAGGAATATCCTTGAAGGACGAAAGTCCTTTTCAGGAATATCCTTCAAGGACGAGAGTTCTTTTCAGGAATATCCTTGATAGACGATAGTCCTTTTCAGGAATATCCTAAGGGACGATAGTCCTTTTCAGGAATATCCTTGATGGACCATAGTCCTTTTCGGGAATATCCTTGAAGGACGAAAGTCCTTTTCAGGAATATCCTTGATGGACCATAGTCCTTTTCAGGAATATCCTTAAAGGACCATAGTCCTTTTCAGGAATATCCTTAAAGGACGACAGTCCTTTTCAGGAATATCCTTGATGGACCATAGTCCTTTTCAGGAATATCCTTGAAGGACGAAAGTCCTTTTCAGGAATATCCTAAAGGACGATAGTCCTTTTTAGGAATATACTTGAAGGACGATAGTCCTTTTCAGGAATATCCTTAAAGGACGAAAGTCCTTTTCAGGAATATCCTTTAAGGACGAGAGTCCTTTTCAGGAATATCCTTGAAGGATGATACTCCTTTTCAGGAATATCCTTACAGGACGATTGTCTTTTTCTTGAATATCCTTGAAGGACGAAAGTCCGTTTCAGGAATATTCTTCAAGGACGAGATTCCTTTTCAGGAATAAACTTGAAGGACGATAGTCCTTTTCAGGACTACGTTTAAAGAACGATAGTCCTTTTCAGAAATATACTTGAAGGACGATAGTCCTTTTCAGGAATATCCTTAAAGAACGGAAGTCCTTTTCAGGAATATCCTTGATGGACCATTGTCCTTTTCAGGAATATCCTTGAAGGACGAAAGTCCTTTTCAGGAATATCCTTCAAGGACGATAGTCCTTTTCAGGAATATCCTTGAAGGACCATAGTCCTTTTCAGGAATATCCTTGATGGACCATAGTCCTTTTCAGGAATATCCTTGATAGACGATAGTCCTTTTCAGGAATATCCTAAAGGACGATAGTCCTTTTCAGGAATATCCTTGAAGGACCATAGTCCTTTTCAGGAATATCCTTTAAGGACGAGAGTCCTTTTCAGGAATATCCTTGAAGGATGATACTCCTTTTCAGAAATATCCTTACAGGACGATTGTCTTTTTCTTGAATATCCTTGAAGGACGAAAGTCCTTTTCAGGAATATCCTTCAAGGACGAGATTCCTTTTCAGGAATAAACTTGAAGGACGATAGTCCTTTTCAGGACTACGTTTAAAGAACGATAGTCCTTTTCAGAAATATCCTTGAAGGACGATAGTCCTTTTCAGGAATATCCTTAAAGAACGGAAGTCCTTTTCAGGAATATCCTTGATGGACCATTGTCCTTTTCAGGAATATCCTTGAAGGACGAAAGTCCTTTTCAGGAATATCCTTCAAGGACGATAGTCCTTTTCAGGAATATCCTTGAAGGACCATAGTCCTTTTCAGGAATATCCTTGAAGGACCATAGTCCTTTTCAGGAATATCCTTGATGGACCATAGTCCTTTTCAGGAATATCCTTAAAGGACGAAAGTCCTTTTCAGGAATATCCTTGATGGACCATAGTCCTTTTCAGGAATATCCTTGAAGGACGAAAGTCCTTTTCAGGAATATCCTTCAAGGAAGATAGTCCTTTTCAGGAATATCCTTAAAGGACCATAGTCCTTTTCAGGAATATCCTTAAAGGACGACAGTCCTTTTCAGGAATATCCTTGATGGACCATAGTCCTTTTCAGGAATATCCTTAAAGGACGAAAGTCCTTTTCAGGAATATCCTTGATGGACCATAGTCCTTTTCAGGAATATCCTTGAAGGACGAAAGTCCTTTTCAGGAATATCCTTCAAGGAAGATAGTCCTTTTCAGGAATATCCTCAAAGGACCATAGTCCTTTTCAGGAATATCCTTGAAGGACGACAGTCCTTTTCAGGAATATCCTTGATGGACCATAGTCCTTTTCAGGAATATCCTTGAAGGACGAAAGTCCTTTTTAGGAATATCCTTCAAGGACGAGAGTCCTCTTCAGGAATATCCTTGATAGACGATAGTCCTTTTCAGGAATATCCTAAAGGACGATAGTCCTTTTTAGGAATATACTTGAAGGACGATACTCCTTTTCAGGAATATCCTTACAGGACGATTGTCTTTTTCTTGAATATCCTTGAAAGACGAAAGTCCTTTTCAGGAATATCCTTCAAGGACGAGATTCCTTTTCAGGAATAAACTTGAATGACGATAGTCCTTATCAGGACTACGTTTGAAGAACGATAGTCCTTTTCAAGAATATCCTTGAAGGACGATAGTCCTTTTCAGGAATATCCTTAAAGAACGGAAGTCCTTTTCAGGAATATCCTTCAAGGACCATAGTCCTTTTCAGGAATATCCTTGAAGGACGAAAGTCCTTTTCAGGAATATCCTTCAAGGACGAGAGTTCTTTTCAGGAATATCCTTGATAGACGATAGTCCTTTTCAGGAATATCCTAAGGGACGATAGTCCTTTTCAGGAATATCCTTGAAGGACCATAAACCTTTTCAGGAATATCCTTGAAGGACGAAAGTCCTTTTCAGGAATATCCTTGATGGACCATAGTCCTTTTCAGGAATATCCTTAAAGGACGAAAGTCCTTTTCAGGAATATCCTTTAAGGGCGATAGTACTTTTTAGAAATATCCTTCAAGGACAAGAGTACTTTTCAGGAATATCCTTAAAGAACCATAGTCCTTTTCAGAAATATCCTTGAAGGACCATAGTCCTTTTCAGGACTACGTTTGAAGAACGATAGTCTTTTTGAGGAATATCCTTGAAGGACGATAGTCCTTTTCAGGAATATCCTTACGGGACGTGAGTCCTTTTCAGGAATATCCTTAAAGGACGGAAGTCCTTTTTAGGAATATCCTTGATGGACCATAGTCCTTTTCAGGAATATCCTTGAAGGACGAAAGTCCTTTTCAGGAATATCCTTGATAGACGATAGTCCTTTTCAGGAATATCCTAAAGGACGATAGTCCTTTTCAGGAATATCCTTGAAGGACCATAGTCCTTTTCAGGAATATCCTTGATGGACCATAGTCCTTTTCAGGAATATCCTTAAAGGACGAAAGTTTTTTCAGGAATATCCTTGATGGACCATAGTCCTTTTCAGGAATATCCTTGAAGGACGAAAGTCCTTTTCAGGAATATCCTTACAAGACGATTGTCTTTATCAGGAATATCCTTAAAGGACGAAAGTCCTTTTCAGGAATATCCTTCAAACTTGAAGGACGATAGTCCTTTTCAGGAATATCCTTACAGGACGATTGTCTTTATCAGGAATATCCTTAAAGGACGAAAGTCCTTTTCAGGAATATCCTTCAAACTTGAAGGACGATAGTCCTTTTCAGGACTACGTTTGAAGAACGATAGTCCTTTTCAGGAATATCCTTGAAGGACGATAGTCCTTTTCAGGAATATCCTTACAGGACGATTGTCTTTTTCAGGAATATCCTTAAAGGACGATAGTCCTTTTCAGAAACTTGATAGACGATAGTCCTTTTCAGGAATATCCTTGAAGGACGAAAGTCCATTTCAAAAATATCCTTGGAGGACCATACTCCTTTTCAGGAATATCCTTGAAAAACGAAAGTCCTTTTCAGGCATATACTTGATGGATTATATTCTTTTTAGGAATATCCTTACGGGTCGATTGTGTTTTTCAAGAATATCCTTGAAGGACCATAGTCCTTTTCATGAATATCCTTGAAAGATAGAATCCTTGAAGAAGAATATACTTGAAGGACGATAGTCCTTTTCAGGAATATCCTTGATGGACCATAGTCCTTTTCAGGAATATCCTTCAAGGACGAGAGTTCTTTTCAGGAATATCCTTGATAGACGATAGTCCTTTTCAGGAATATCCTAAGGGACGATAGTCCTTTTCAGGAATATCCTTGATGGACCATAGTCCTTTTCAGGAATATCCTTGAAGGACGAAAGTCCTTTTCAGGAATATCCTACAAGGACGATAGTCCTTTTCAGGAATATCCTTAAAGGACCATAGTCCTTTTCAGGAATATCCTTAAAGGACGACAGTCCTTTTCAGGAATATCCTTGATGGACCATAGTCCTTTTCAGGAATATCCTTGAAGGACGAAAGTCCTTTTCAGGAATATCCTAAAGGACGATAGTCCTTTTTAGGAACATACTTAAAGGACGATAGTCCTTTTCAGGAATATCCTTAAAGGACGAAAGTCCTTTTCAGGAATATCCTTTAAGGACGAGAGTCCTTTTCAGGAATATCCTTGAAGGATGATACTCCTTTTCAGGAATATCCTTACAGGACGATTGTCTTTTTCTTGAATATCCTTGAAGGACGAAAGTCCTTTTCAGGAATATCCTTCAAGGACGAGATTCCTTTTCAGGAATAAACTTGAAGGACGATAGTCCTTTTCAGGACTACGTTTAAAGAACGATAGTCCTTTTCAGAAATATCCTTGAAGGACGATAGTCCTTTTCAGGAATATCCTTAAAGAACGGAAGTCCTTTTCAGGAATATCCTTGATGGACCATTGTCCTTTTCAGGAATATCCTTGAAGGACGAAAGTCCTTTTCAGGAATATCCTTCAAGGACGAGAGTTCTTTTCAGGAATATCCTTGATAGACGATAGTCCTTTTCAGGAATATCCTAAAGGACGATAGTCCTTTTCAGGAATTTCCTTGAAGGACCATAGTCCTTTTCAGGAATATCCTTGATGGACCATAGTCCTTTTCAGGAATATCCTTAAAGGACGAAAGTCCTTTTCAGGAATATCCTTGATGGACCATAGTCATTTTCAGGAATATCCTTGAAGGACGAAAGTCCTTTTCAGGAATATCCTTCAAGGAAGATAGTCCTTTTCAAGAATATCCTTAAAGGACCATAGTCCTTTTCAGGAATATCCTTGAAGGACGACAGTCTTTTTCAGGAATATCCTTGATGGACCATAGTCCTTTTCAGGAATATCCTTGAAGGATGAAAGTCCTTTTCAGGAATATCCTTCAAGGACGAGAGTCCTCTTCAGGAATAATCTTGATAGACGATAGTCCTTTTCAGGAATATCCTAAAGGACGATAGTCCTTTTTAGGAATATACTTGAAGGACGATAGTCCTTTTCAGGAATATCCTTAAAAGGACGAAAGTCCTTTTCAGGAATATCCTTTAAGGACGAGAGTCCTTTTCAGGAATATCCTTGAAGGATGATACTCCTTTTCAGGAATATCCTTGAAGGATGATAGTCCTTTTCAGGAATATCCTTACCGGACGATTTTCTTTTTCTGGAATATCCTTGAAGGACGAAAGTCCTTTTCAGGAATATCCTTCAAGGACGAGAGTCCTTTTCAGGAGTAAACTTGAAGGACGATAGTCCTTTTCAGGACTACGTTTGAAGAACGATAGTCCTTTTCAGGAATATCCTTGAAGGACGATAGTCCTTTTCAGGAATACCTTAAAGGACGGAAGTCCTTTTCAGAAAAATCCTTGATGGACCATAGTCCTTTTCAGGAATATCCTTTAAGGACGAAAGTCCTTTTTAGGAATATCCTTCAAGGAACAGATTTCTTTTCAGGAATATCCTTGATAGACGATAGTCCTTTTCAGGAATATCGTTGAAGGACCATAGTCCTTTTCAGGAATATCCTTGAAGGACGAAAGTCCTTTTTAGGAATATCCTTGATGGACCATAGTCCTTTTCAGGAATATCCTTAAAGGACGAAAGTCCTTTTCAGGAATATCCTTGATGGACCATAGTCCTTTTCAGGAATATCCTTGAAGGACGAAAGTCCTTTTCAGGAATATCCTTCAAGGAAGATAGTCCTTTTCAGGAATATCCTAAAGGACGATAGTCCTTTTCAGGAATATCCTTGAAGGACCATAGTCCTTTTCAGGAATATCCTTGATGGACCATAGTCCTTTTCAGGAATATCCTTAAAGGACGAAAGTCCTTTTCAGGAATATCCTTGATGGACCATAGTCCTTTTCAGGAATATCCTTGAAGGACGAAAGTCCTTTTCAGGAATATCCTTTAAGGAAGATAGTCCTTTTCAAGAATATCCTTAAAGGACCATAGTCCTTTTCAGGAATATCCTTGAAGGACGACAGTCTTTTTCAGGAATATCCTTGATGGACCATAGTCCTTTTCAGGAATATCCTTGAAGGATGAAAGTCCTTTTCAGGAATATCCTTCAAGGACGAGAGTCCTCTTCAGGAATAATCTTGATAGACGATAGTCCTTTTCAGGAATATCCTAAAGGACGATAGTCCTTTTTAGGAATATACTTGAAGGACGATAGTCCTTTTCAGGAATATCCTTAAAAGGACGAAAGTCCTTTTCAGGAATATCCTTTAAGGACGAGAGTCCTTTTCAGGAATATCCTTGAAGGATGATACTCCTTTTCAGGAATATCCTTGAAGGAGGATAGTCCTTTTCAGGAATATCCTTACCGGACGATTTTCTTTTTCTGGAATATCCTTGAAGGACGAAAGTCCTTTTCAGGAATATCCTTCAAGGACGAGAGTCCTTTTCAGGAGTAAACTTGAAGGACGACAGTCCTTTTCAGGACTACGTTTGAAGAACGATAGTCCTTTTCAGGAATATCCTTGAAGGACGATAGTCCTTTTCAGGAATACCTTAAAGGACGGAAGTCCTTTTCAGGAAAATCCTTGATGGACCATAGTCCTTTTCAGGAATATCCTTTAAGGACGAAAGTCCTTTTCAGGAATATCCTTCAAGGAACAGATTTCTTTTCAGGAATATCCTTGATAGACGATAGTCCTTTTCAGGAATATCGTTGAAGGACCATAGTCCTTTTCAGGAATATCCTTGAAGGACGAAAGTCCTTTTTAGGAATATCCTTGATGGACCATAGTCCTTTTCAGGAATATCCTTAAAGGACGAAAGTCCTTTTCAGGAATATCCTTGATGGACCATAGTCCTTTTCAGGAATATCCTTGAAGGACGAAAGTCCTTTTCAGGAATATCCTTCAAGGAAGATAGTCCTTTTCAGGAATATCCTTAAAGGACCATAGTCCTTTTCAGGAATATCCTTGAAGGACGACAGTCCTTTTCAGGAATATCCTTGATGGACCATAGTCCTTTTCAGGAATATCCTTGAAGGACGAAAGTCCTTTTTAGGAATATCCTTCAAGGACGAGAGTCCTCTTCAGGAATATCCTTGATAGACGATAGTCCTTTTCAGGAATATCCTAAAGGACGATAGTCCTTTTTAGGAATATACTTGAAGGACGATAGTCCTTTTCAGGAATATCCTTAAAGGACGAAAGTCCTTTTCAGGAATATCCTTAAGGACGAGAGTCCTTTTCAGGAATATCCTTGAAGGATGATACTCCTTTTCAGGAATATCCTTACAAGACGATTGTCTTTTTCTTGAATATCCTTGAAAGACGAAAGTCCTTTTCAGGAATATCCTTCAAGGACGAGATTCCTTTTCAGGAATAAAATTGAATGACGATAGTCCTTTTCAGGACTACGTTTGAAGAACGATAGTCCTTTTCAAGAATATCCTTGAAGGACGATAGTCCTTTTCAGGGATATCCTTAAAGAACGGAAGTCCTTTTCAGGAATATCCTTGATGGACCATAGTCCTTTTCAGGAATATCCTTGAAGGACGAAAGTCCTTTTCAGGAATATCCTTACAGAACGGAAGTCCTTTTCAGAAATATCCTTGATGGACCATAGTCCTTTTCAGGAATATCCTTGAAGGACGAAAGTCCTTTTCAGGAATATCCTTCAAGGACGAGAGTTCTTTTCAGGAATATCCTTGATAGACGATAGTCCTTTTCAGGAATATCCTAAGGGACGATAGTCCTTTTCAGGAATATCCTTGATGGACCATAGTCCTTTTCGGGAATATCCTTGAAGGACGAAAGTCCTTTTCAGGAATATCCTTGATGGACCATAGTCCTTTTCAGGAATATCCTTAAAGGACCATAGTCCTTTTCAGGAATATCCTTAAAGGACGACAGTCCTTTTCAGGAATATCCTTGATGGACCATAGTCCTTTTCAGGAATATCCTTGAAGGACGAAAGTCCTTTTCAGGAATATCCTAAAGGACGATAGTCCTTTTTAGGAATATACTTGAAGGACGATAGTCCTTTTCAGGAATATCCTTAAAGGACGAAAGTCCTTTTCAGGAATATCCTTTAAGGACGAGAGTCCTTTTCAGGAATATCCTTGAAGGATGATACTCCTTTTCAGGAATATCCTTACAGGACGATTGTCTTTTTCTTGAATATCCTTGAAGGACGAAAGTCCGTTTCAGGAATATTCTTCAAGGACGAGATTCCTTTTCAGGAATAAACTTGAAGGACGATAGTCCTTTTCAGGACTACGTTTAAAGAACGATAGTCCTTTTCAGAAATATACTTGAAGGACGATAGTCCTTTTCAGGAATATCCTTAAAGAACGGAAGTCCTTTTCAGGAATATCCTTGATGGACCATTGTCCTTTTCAGGAATATCCTTGAAGGACGAAAGTCCTTTTCAGGAATATCCTTCAAGGACGATAGTCCTTTTCAGGAATATCCTTGAAGGACCATAGTCCTTTTCAGGAATATCCTTGATGGACCATAGTCCTTTTCAGGAATATCCTTGATAGACGATAGTCCTTTTCAGGAATATCCTAAAGGACGATAGTCCTTTTCAGGAATATCCTTGAAGGACCATAGTCCTTTTCAGGAATATCCTTTAAGGACGAGAGTCCTTTTCAGGAATATCCTTGAAGGATGATACTCCTTTTCAGAAATATCCTTACAGGACGATTGTCTTTTTCTTGAATATCCTTGAAGGACGAAAGTCCTTTTCAGGAATATCCTTCAAGGACGAGATTCCTTTTCAGGAATAAACTTGAAGGACGATAGTCCTTTTCAGGACTACGTTTAAAGAACGATAGTCCTTTTCAGAAATATCCTTGAAGGACGATAGTCCTTTTCAGGAATATCCTTAAAGAACGGAAGTCCTTTTCAGGAATATCCTTGATGGACCATTGTCCTTTTCAGGAATATCCTTGAAGGACGAAAGTCCTTTTCAGGAATATCCTTCAAGGACGATAGTCCTTTTCAGGAATATCCTTGAAGGACCATAGTCCTTTTCAGGAATATCCTTGAAGGACCATAGTCCTTTTCAGGAATATCCTTGATGGACCATAGTCCTTTTCAGGAATATCCTTAAAGGACGAAAGTCCTTTTCAGGAATATCCTTGATGGACCATAGTCCTTTTCAGGAATATCCTTGAAGGACGAAAGTCCTTTTCAGGAATATCCTTCAAGGAAGATAGTCCTTTTCAGGAATATCCTTAAAGGACCATAGTCCTTTTCAGGAATATCCTTAAAGGACGACAGTCCTTTTCAGGAATATCCTTGATGGACCATAGTCCTTTTCAGGAATATCCTTAAAGGACGAAAGTCCTTTTCAGGAATATCCTTGATGGACCATAGTCCTTTTCAGGAATATCCTTGAAGGACGAAAGTCCTTTTCAGGAATATCCTTCAAGGAAGATAGTCCTTTTCAGGAATATCCTCAAAGGACCATAGTCCTTTTCAGGAATATCCTTGAAGGACGACAGTCCTTTTCAGGAATATCCTTGATGGACCATAGTCCTTTTCAGGAATATCCTTGAAGGACGAAAGTCCTTTTTAGGAATATCCTTCAAGGACGAGAGTCCTCTTCAGGAATATCCTTGATAGACGATAGTCCTTTTCAGGAATATCCTAAAGGACGATAGTCCTTTTTAGGAATATACTTGAAGGACGATACTCCTTTTCAGGAATATCCTTACAGGACGATTGTCTTTTTCTTGAATATCCTTGAAAGACGAAAGTCCTTTTCAGGAATATCCTTCAAGGACGAGATTCCTTTTCAGGAATAAACTTGAATGACGATAGTCCTTATCAGGACTACGTTTGAAGAACGATAGTCCTTTTCAAGAATATCCTTGAAGGACGATAGTCCTTTTCAGGAATATCCTTAAAGAACGGAAGTCCTTTTCAGGAATATCCTTCAAGGACCATAGTCCTTTTCAGGAATATCCTTGAAGGACGAAAGTCCTTTTCAGGAATATCCTTCAAGGACGAGAGTTCTTTTCAGGAATATCCTTGATAGACGATAGTCCTTTTCAGGAATATCTTAAGGGACGATAGTCCTTTTCAGGAATATCCTTGAAGGACCATAAACCTTTTCAGGAATATCCTTGAAGGACGAAAGTCCTTTTCAGGAATATCCTTGATGGACCATAGTCCTTTTCAGGAATATCCTTAAAGGACGAAAGTCCTTTTCAGGAATATCCTTTAAGGGCGATAGTACTTTTTAGAAATATCCTTCAAGGACAAGAGTACTTTTCAGGAATATCCTTAAAGAACCATAGTCCTTTTCAGAAATATCCTTGAAGGACCATAGTCCTTTTCAGGACTACGTTTGAAGAACGATAGTCTTTTTGAGGAATATCCTTGAAGGACGATAGTCCTTTTCAGGAATATCCTTACGGGACGTGAGTCCTTTTCAGGAATATCCTTAAAGGACGGAAGTCCTTTTTAGGAATATCCTTGATGGACCATAGTCCTTTTCAGGAATATCCTTGAAGGACGAAAGTCCTTTTCAGGAATATCCTTGATAGACGATAGTCCTTTTCAGGAATATCCTAAAGGACGATAGTCCTTTTCAGGAATATCCTTGAAGGACCATAGTCCTTTTCAGGAATATCCTTGATGGACCATAGTCCTTTTCAGGAATATCCTTAAAGGACGAAAGTTTTTTCAGGAATATCCTTGATGGACCATAGTCCTTTTCAGGAATATCCTTGAAGGACGAAAGTCCTTTTCAGGAATATCCTTACAAGACGATTGTCTTTATCAGGAATATCCTTAAAGGACGAAAGTCCTTTTCAGGAATATCCTTCAAACTTGAAGGACGATAGTCCTTTTCAGGAATATCCTTACAGGACGATTGTCTTTATCAGGAATATCCTTAAAGGACGAAAGTCCTTTTCAGGAATATCCTTCAAACTTGAAGGACGATAGTCCTTTTCAGGACTACGTTTGAAGAACGATAGTCCTTTTCAGGAATATCCTTGAAGGACGATAGTCCTTTTCAGGAATATCCTTACAGGACGATTGTCTTTTTCAGGAATATCCTTAAAGGACGATAGTCCTTTTCAGAAACTTGATAGACGATAGTCCTTTTCAGGAATATCCTTGAAGGACGAAAGTCCATTTCAAAAATATCCTTGGAGGACCATACTCCTTTTCAGGAATATCCTTGAAAAACGAAAGTCCTTTTCAGGCATATACTTGATGGATTATATTCTTTTTAGGAATATCCTTACGGGTCGATTGTGTTTTTCAAGAATATCCTTGAAGGACCATAGTCCTTTTCATGAATATCCTTGAAAGATAGAATCCTTGAAGAAGAATATACTTGAAGGACGATAGTCTTTTTCAGGACTACGTTTGAAGAACGATAGTCCTTTTCAGGAATATCCTTGATAGACGATAGTCCTTTTCAGGAATATCCTAAAGGACGATAGTCCTTTTCAGGAATATCCTTGAAGGACCATAGTCCTTTTCAGGAATATCCTTGATGGACCATAGTCCTTTTCAGGAATATCCTTAAAGGACGAAAGTTTTTTCAGGAATATCCTTGATGGACCATAGTCCTTTTCAGGAATATCCTTGAAGGACGAAAGTCCTTTTCAGGAATATCCTTACAAGACGATTGTCTTTATCAGGAATATCCTTAAAGGACGAAAGTCCTTTTCAGGAATATCCTTCAAACTTGAAGGACGATAGTCCTTTTCAGGAATATCCTTACAGGACGATTGTCTTTATCAGGAATATCCTTAAAGGACGAAAGTCCTTTTCAGGAATATCCTTCAAACTTGAAGGACGATAGTCCTTTTCAGGACTACGTTTGAAGAACGATAGTCCTTTTCAGGAATATCCTTGAAGGACGATAGTCCTTTTCAGGAATATCCTTACAGGACGATTGTCTTTTTCAGGAATATCCTTAAAGGACGATAGTCCTTTTCAGAAACTTGATAGACGATAGTCCTTTTCAGGAATATCCTTGAAGGACGAAAGTCCATTTCAAAAATATCCTTGGAGGACCATACTCCTTTTCAGGAATATCCTTGAAAAACGAAAGTCCTTTTCAGGCATATACTTGATGGATTATATTCTTTTTAGGAATATCCTTACGGGTCGATTGTGTTTTTCAAGAATATCCTTGAAGGACCATAGTCCTTTTCATGAATATCCTTGAAAGATAGAATCCTTGAAGAAGAATATACTTGAAGGACGATAGTCTTTTTCAGGACTACGTTTGAAGAACGATAGTCCTTTTCAGGAATATCCTTGAAGGACGATAGTCCTTTTCAGAAATATCCTTCAAGGACAAGAGTACTTTTCAGGAATATCCTTAAAGGACCATAGTCCTTTTCAGAAATATCCTTGAAGAACCATAGTCCTTTTCAAAAATATCCTTAAAGAACCATAGTCCTTTTCAAGAAAATCCTTGAAGGACGATAGTCCTTTTCAGGAATATCCTTGAAGGACGATAATCCTTTTCAGAAATATCCTTCAAGGACAAGAGTACTTTTTAGGAATATCCTTTAAGGACGATAGTTCTTTTCAAAAATATCCTTGAAGGACCATAGTCCTTTTCATGAATATCCTTAAAGGACCATAGTCCTTTTCAAGAAAATCCTTGAAGGAATATCCTTCATGTACGAGATTACTTATCAGGAATATCCTTGAAGGACGATAGTCCTTTTCAGGAATATCCTTGAAGGACGATGGTCCTTTTCAGGAATATCCTTTAAGGACCATAGTACTCTCAGGAATATTCTTGAAGTACCATAGTCCTTTTCAGGAATATCCTTGAAGGACCATAGTCCTTTTCAAAAATATCCTTGAAGGACCATAGTCCTTTTCATGAATATCCTTAAATGACCATAGTCCTTTTCAAGAAAATCCTTTTTAGGAATATCCTTCAAGGACGAGAATCCTTATCAGGAATATCCCTACAGGACAATTGTCCTTTTCAGGAATATCCTTAAAGGACGATAGTCCTTTTCGGGAATATACTTGAAGGACGATAGTCCTTTTCGGGAATATACTTGAAGGGCGAGAGTCTTTTTCGGGAATATACTTGAAGGACGATAGTCCTTTTCAGGACTACGTTTGAAGAACGATAGTCCTTTTCAGGAATATCCTTGCAGGACGATTGTCTATTTCAGGAATATCCTTAAAGGACGAAAGTCCTTTTCAGGAATATCCTTCAAACTTGAAGGACGATAGTCCTTTTCAGGACTACGTTTGAAGAACGATAGTCCTTTTCAGGAATATCCTTGAAGGACGATAGTCCTTTTCAGGAATATCCTTACAGGACGATTGTCTTTTTCAGGAATATCCTTAAAGGACGATAGTCCTTTTCAGAAACTTGATAGACGATAGTCCTTTTCAGGAATATCCTTGAAGGACGAAAGTCCATTTCAAAAATATCCTTGGAGGACCATACTCCTTTTCAGGAATATCCTTGAAAAACGAAAGTCCTTTTCAGGCATATACTTGATGGATTATATTCTTTTTAGGAATATCCTTACGGGTCGATTGTGTTTTTCAGGAATATCCTTAAAGGACGAGAGTCCTTTTCAGGAATATCTTTCAAGGACAAGAGTACTTTTTAGGAATATTTTAAGGACGATAGTTCCTTTGAAGGACCATACATGAATATCCTTAGGACCATAGTCCTTTTCAAAAATATCCTTGAAGGAATATCCTTCAAGGACGAGAATACTTATCAGGAATATCCTTGAAGACGATACCAGGAATATCCTTGAAGGACGATGGTCTTTTCAGAAATATTTCAAGGACAAGAGTATGAATATCCTTTAAGGACGATAGTTCTTTTTATCCTTGAAGGACCATAGTCCTTTTTGAATATCCTTAAAACCATAGTCCTTTTCAAGAATATCCTTGAAGGAATATCCTTCAAGGACGAGAATACTTATCAGGAATATCCTTGAAGGACGATAGTCCTTTTCAGGAATATCCTTGAAGGACGATGGTCCTTTTCAGAAATATCCTTCAAGGACAAGAGTACTTTTTAGGAATATCCTTTAAGGACGATAGTTCTTTTCAAAAATATCCTTGAAGGACCATAGTCCTTTTCATGAATATCCTTAAAGGACCATAGTCCTTTTCAAGAATATCCTTGAAGGAATATCCTTCAAGGACGAGAATACTTATCAGGAATATCCTTGAAGGACGATAGTCCTTTTCAGGAATATCCTTGAAGGACGATGGTCCTTTTCAGAAATATCCTTCAAGGACAAGAGTACTTTTTAGGAATATCCTTTAAGGACGATAGTTCTTTTCAAAAATATCCTTGAAGGACCATAGTCCTTTTCATGAATATCCTTAAAGGACCATAGTCCTTTTTTCCAAGAATATCCTTGAAGGAATATCCTTGAAGGACGATTCAGGAATATCCTTGAAGGACGATGGTCCTTTTCAGAAATATCCTTCAAGGACAAGAGTACTTTTTAGGAATATCCTTTAAGGACGATAGTTCTTTTCAAAAATATCCTTGAAGGACCATAGTCCTTTTCATGAATATCCTTAAAGGACCATAGTCCTTTTCAAGAATATCCTTGAAGGAATATCCTTCAAGGACGAGAATACTTATCAGGAATATCCTTGAAGGACGATAGTCCTTTTCAGGAATATCCTTGAAGGACGAAAGTCCTTTTCAGGAATATCCTTACAGGACAATTGTCTTTTTCAGGAATATCCTACAAGGACAAGAGTACTTTTCAGGAATATCCTTGAAGGACGAAAGTCCATTTCAAAAATATCCTTGGAGGACCATACTCCTTTTCAGGAATATCCTTGAAAAACGAAAGACATTTCAGGAATATCCTTTAAGGACGAGAGTCCTTTTCAGGAATATCTTTCAAGGACAAGAGTACTTTTTAGGAATATCCTTTAAGGACGATAGTTCTTTTCAAAAATATCCTTGAAGGACCATAGTCCTTTTCATGAATATCCTTAAAGGACCATAGTCCTTTTCAAGAATATCCTTGAAGGAATATCCTTCAAGGACGAGAATACTTATCAGGAATATCCTTGAAGGACGATAGTCCTTTTCAGGAATATCCTTGAAGGACGATGGTCCTTTTCAGAAATATCCTTCAAGGACAAGAGTACTTTTTAGGAATATCCTTTAAGGACGATAGTTCTTTTCAAAAATATCCTTGAAGGACCATAGTCCTTTTCATGAATATCCTTAAAGGACCATAGTCCTTTTCAAGAATATCCTTGAAGGAATATCCTTCAAGGACGAGAATACTTATCAGGAATATCCTTGAAGGACGATAGTCCTTTTCAGGAATATCCTTGAAGGACGATGGTCCTTTTTAGGAATAACCTTAAAGGACCATAGTCCTCTCAGGAATATTCTTGAAGTACCATAGTCCTTTTCAGGAATATCTTTGAAGGACCATAGGCCTTTTCAAAAATATCCTTGAAGGACCATAGTCCTTTTCATGAATGAAGGACGATAGTCCTTTTGAGGACTACGTTTGAAGAACGATAGTCCTTTTCAGGAATATCCTTGAAGGACGATAGTCCTTTTCAGGAATATCCTTGAAGGACGATGGTCCTTTTCAGGAATATCCTTAAAGGACGATAGTCCTTTTCAAAAATATCCTCGAAGGACCATAGTCTTTTTCATGAATATCCTTTAAAGATAGAATCCTTGAAGAAGAATATACTTGAAGGACGATAGTCTTTTTCAGGACTACGTTTGAAGAACGATAGTCCTTTTCAGGAATATCCTTGAAGGACGATAGTCCTTTTCAGAAATATCCTTCAAGGACAAGAGTACTTTTCAGGAATATCCTTAAAGGACCATAGTCCTTTTCAGAAATATCCTTGAAGAACCATAGTCCTTTTCAAAAATATCCTTAAAGGACCATAGTCCTTTTCAAGAAAATCCTTGAAGGACGATAGTCCTTTTGAGGACTACGTTTGAAGAACGATAGTCCTTTTCAGGAATATCCTTGAAAAACGATAGTCCTTTTCAGGAATATCCTTGAAGGACGATAGTCCTTTTCAGAAATATCCTTCAAGGACAAGAGTACTTTTTAGGAATATCCTTTAAGGACGATAGTTCTTTTCAAAAATATCCTTGAAGGACCATAGTCCTTTTCATGAATATCCTTAAAGGACCATAGTCCTTTTCAAGAAAATCCTTGAAGGAATATCCTTCATGTACGAGAGTACTTATCAGGAATATCCTTGAAGGACGATAGTCCTTTTCAGGAATATCCTTGAAGGACGATGGTCCTTTTCAGGAATAACCTTAAAGGACCATAGTACTCTCAGGAATATTCTTGAAGTACCATAGTCCTTTTCAGGAATATCCTTGAAGGGCCATAGTCCTTTTCAAAAATATCCTTGAAGGACCATAGTCCTTTTCATGAATATCCTTAAATGACCATAGTCCTTTTCAAGAAAATCCTTTTCAGGAATATCCTTGATGGACCATAGTCCTTTTCAGGAATATCCTTGAAGGACGAAAGTCCTTTTCAGGAATATCCTACAAGGACGATAGTCCTTTTCAGGAATATCCTTAAAGGACCATAGTCCTTTTCAGGAATATCCTTAAAGGACGACAGTCCTTTTCAGGAATATCCTTGATGGACCATAGTCCTTTTCAGGAATATCCTTGAAGGACGAAAGTCCTTTTCAGGAATATCCTAAAGGACGATAGTCCTTTTTAGGAACATACTTAAAGGACGATAGTCCTTTTCAGGAATATCCTTAAAGGACGAAAGTCCTTTTCAGGAATATCCTTTAAGGACGAGAGTCCTTTTCAGGAATATCCTTGAAGGATGATACTCCTTTTCAGGAATATCCATACAGGACGATTGTCTTTTTCTTGAATATCCTTGAAGGACGAAAGTCCTTTTCAGGAATATCCTTCAAGGACGAGATTCCTTTTCAGGAATAAACTTGAAGGACGATAGTCCTTTTCAGGACTACGTTTAGAGAACGATAGTCCTTTTCAGAAATATCCTTGAAGGACGATAGTCCTTTTCAGGAATATCCTTAAAGAACGGAAGTCCTTTTCAGGAATATCCTTGATGGACCATTGTCCTTTTCAGGAATATCCTTGAAGGACGAAAGTCCTTTTCAGGAATATCCTTCAAGGACGAGAGTTCTTTTCAGGAATATCCTTGATAGACGATAGTCCTTTTCAGGAATATCCTAAAGGACGATAGTCCTTTTCAGGAATTTCCTTGAAGGACCATAGTCCTTTTCAGGAATATCCTTGATGGACCATAGTCCTTTTCAGGAATATCCTTAAAGGACGAAAGTCCTTTTCAGGAATATCCTTGATGGACCATAGTCCTTTTCAGGAATATCCTTGAAGGACGAAAGTCCTTTTCAGGAATATCCTTCAAGGAAGATAGTCCTTTTCAAGAATATCCTTAAAGGACCATAGTCCTTTTCAGGAATATCCTTGAAGGACGACAGTCTTTTTCAGGAATATCCTTGATGGACCATAGTCCTTTTCAGTAAAATCCTTGAAGGATGAAAGTCCTTTTCAGGAATATCCTTCAAGGACGAGAGTCCTCTTCAGGAATAATCTTGATAGACGATAGTCCTTTTCAGGAATATCCTAAAGGACGATAGTCCTTTTTAGGAATATACTTGAAGGACGATAGTCCTTTTCAGGAATATTCTTAAAAGGACGAAAGTCCTTTTCAGGAATATCCTTTAAGGACGAGAGTCCTTTTCAGGAATATCCTTGAAGGATGATACTCCTTTTCAGGAATATCCTTGAAGGATGATAGTCCTTTTCAGGAATATCCTTACCGGACGATTTTCTTTTTCTGGAATATCCTTGAAGGACGAAAGTCCTTTTCAGGAATATCCTTCAAGGACGAGAGTCCTTTTCAGGAGTAAACTTGAAGGACGATAGTCCTTTTCAGGACTACGTTTGAAGAACGATAGTCCTTTTCAGGAATATCCTTGAAGGACGATAGTCCTTTTCAGGAATACCTTAAAGGACGGAAGTCCTTTTCAGAAAAATCCTTGATGGACCATAGTCCTTTTCAGGAATATCCTTTAAGGACGAAAGTCCTTTTTAGGAATATCCTTCAAGGAACAGATTTCTTTTCAGGAATATCCTTGATAGACGATAGTCCTTTTCAGGAATATCGTTGAAGGACCATAGTCCTTTTCAGGAATATCCTTGAAGGACGAAAGTCCTTTTTAGGAATATCCTTGATGGACCATAGTCCTTTTCAGGAATATCCTTAAAGGACGAAAGTCCTTTTCAGGAATATCCTTGATGGACCATAGTCCTTTTCAGGAATATCCTTGAAGGACGAAAGTCCTTTTCAGGAATATCCTTCAAGGAAGATAGTCCTTTTCAGGAATATCCTAAAGGACGATAGTCCTTTTCAGGAATATCCTTGAAGGACCATAGTCCTTTTCAGGAATATCCTTGATGGACCATAGTCCTTTTCAGGAATATCCTTAAAGGACGAAAGTCCTTTTCAGGAATATCCTTGATGGACCATAGTCCTTTTCAGGAATATCCTTGAAGGACGAAAGTCCTTTTCAGGAATATCCTTTAAGGACGATAGTCCTTTTCAAGAATATCCTTAAAGGACCATAGTCCTTTTCAGGAATATCCTTGAAGGACGACAGTCTTTTTCAGGAATATCCTTGATGGACCATAGTCCTTTTCAGGAATATCCTTGAAGGATGAAAGTCCTTTTCAGGAATATCCTTCAAGGACGAGAGTCCTCTTCAGGAATAATCTTGATAGACGATAGTCCTTTTCAGGAATATCCTAAAGGACGATAGTCCTTTTTAGGAATATACTTGAAGGACGATAGTCCTTTTCAGGAATATCCTTAAAAGGACGAAAGTCCTTTTCAGGAATATCCTTTAAGGACGAGAGTCCTTTTCAGGAATATCCTTGAAGGATGATACTCCTTTTCAGGAATATCCTTGAAGGAGGATAGTCCTTTTCAGGAATATCCTTACCGGACGATTTTCTTTTTCTGGAATATCCTTGAAGGACGAAAGTCCTTTTCAGGAATATCCTTCAAGGACGAGAGTCCTTTTCAGGAGTAAACTTGAAGGACGATAGTCCTTTTCAGGACTACGTTTGAAGAACGATAGTCCTTTTCAGGAATATCCTTAAAGGACGATAGTCCTTTTCAAATATACCTTAAAGGACGGAAGTCCTTTTCAGGAAAATCCTTGATGGACCATAGTCCTTTTCAGGAATATCCTTTAAGGACGAAAGTCCTTTTCAGGAATATCCTTCAAGGAACAGATTTCTTTTCAGGAATATCCTTGATAGACGATAGTCCTTTTCAGGAATATCGTTGAAGGACCATAGTCCTTTTCAGGAATATCCTTGAAGGACGAAAGTCCTTTTTAGGAATATCCTTGATGGACCATAGTCCTTTTCAGGAATATCCTTAAAGGACGAAAGTCCTTTTCAGGAATATCCTTGATGGACCATAGTCCTTTTCAGGAATATCCTTGAAGGACGAAAGTCCTTTTCAGGAATATCCTTCAAGGAAGATAGTCCTTTTCAGGAATATCCTTAAAGGACCATAGTCCTTTTCAGGAATATCCTTGAAGGACGACAGTCCTTTTCAGGAATATCCTTGATGGACCATAGTCCTTTTCAGGAATATCCTTGAAGGACGAAAGTCCTTTTTAGGAATATCCTTCAAGGACGAGAGTCCTCTTCAGGAATATCCTTGATAGACGATAGTCCTTTTCAGGAATATCCTAAAGGACGATAGTCCTTTTTAGGAATATACTTGAAGGACGATAGTCCTTTTCAGGAATATCCTTAAAGGACGAAAGTCCTTTTCAGGAATATCCTTAAGGACGAGAGTCCTTTTCAGGAATATCCTTGAAGGATGATACTCCTTTTCAGGAATATCCTTACAAGACGATTGTCTTTTTCTTGAATATCCTTGAAAGACGAAAGTCCTTTTCAGGAATATCCTTCAAGGACGAGATTCCTTTTCAGGAATAAAATTGAATGACGATAGTCCTTTTCAGGACTACGTTTGAAGAACGATAGTCCTTTTCAAGAATATCCTTGAAGGACGATAGTCCTTTTCAGGGATATCCTTAAAGAACGGAAGTCCTTTTCAGGAATATCCTTGATGGACCATAGTCCTTTTCAGGAATATCCTTGAAGGACGAAAGTCCTTTTCAGGAATATCCTTACAGAACGGAAGTCCTTTTCAGAAATATCCTTGATGGACCATAGTCCTTTTCAGGAATATCCTTGAAGGACGAAAGTCCTTTTCAGGAATATCCTTCAAGGACGAGAGTTCTTTTCAGGAATATCCTTGATAGACGATAGTCCTTTTCAGGAATATCCTAAGGGACGATAGTCCTTTTCAGGAATATCCTTGATGGACCATAGTCCTTTTCGGGAATATCCTTGAAGGACGAAAGTCCTTTTCAGGAATATCCTTGATGGACCATAGTCCTTTTCAGGAATATCCTTAAAGGACCATAGTCCTTTTCAGGAATATCCTTAAAGGACGACAGTCCTTTTCAGGAATATCCTTGATGGACCATAGTCCTTTTCAGGAATATCCTTGAAGGACGAAAGTCCTTTTCAGGAATATCCTAAAGGACGATAGTCCTTTTTAGGAATATACTTGAAGGACGATAGTCCTTTTCAGGAATATCCTTAAAGGACGAAAGTCCTTTTCAGGAATATCCTTTAAGGACGAGAGTCCTTTTCAGGAATATCCTTGAAGGATGATACTCCTTTTCAGGAATATCCTTACAGGACGATTGTCTTTTTCTTGAATATCCTTGAAGGACGAAAGTCCTTTTCAGGAATATTCTTCAAGGACGAGATTCCTTTTCAGGAATAAACTTGAAGGACGATAGTCCTTTTCAGGACTACGTTTAAAGAACGATAGTCCTTTTCAGAAATATACTTGAAGGACGATAGTCCTTTTCAGGAATATCCTTAAAGAACGGAAGTCCTTTTCAGGAATATCCTTGATGGACCATTGTCCTTTTCAGGAATATCCTTGAAGGACGAAAGTCCTTTTCAGGAATATCCTTCAAGGACGATAGTCCTTTTCAGGAATATCCTTGAAGGACCATAGTCCTTTTCAGGAATATCCTTGATGGACCATAGTCCTTTTCAGGAATATCCTTGATAGACGATAGTCCTTTTCAGGAATATCCTAAAGGACGATAGTCCTTTTCAGGAATATCCTTGAAGGACCATAGTCCTTTTCAGGAATATCCTTTAAGGACGAGAGTCCTTTTCAGGAATATCCTTGAAGGATGATACTCCTTTTCAGAAATATCCTTACAGGACGATTGTCTTTTTCTTGAATATCCTTGAAGGACGAAAGTCCTTTTCAGGAATATCCTTCAAGGACGAGATTCCTTTTCAGGAATAAACTTGAAGGACGATAGTCCTTTTCAGGACTACGTTTAAAGAACGATAGTCCTTTTCAGAAATATCCTTGAAGGACGATAGTCCTTTTCAGGAATATCCTTAAAGAACGGAAGTCCTTTTCAGGAATATCCTTGATGGACCATTGTCCTTTTCAGGAATATCCTTGAAGGACGAAAGTCCTTTTCAGGAATATCCTTCAAGGACGATAGTCCTTTTCAGGAATATCCTTGAAGGACCATAGTCCTTTTCAGGAATATCCTTGAAGGACCATAGTCCTTTTCAGGAATATCCTTGATGGACCATAGTCCTTTTCAGGAATATCCTTAAAGGACGAAAGTCCTTTTCAGGAATATCCTTGATGGACCATAGTCCTTTTCAGGAATATCCTTGAAGGACGAAAGTCCTTTTCAGGAATATCCTTCAAGGAAGATAGTCCTTTTCAGGAATATCCTTAAAGGACCATAGTCCTTTTCAGGAATATCCTTAAAGGACGACAGTCCTTTTCAGGAATATCCTTGATGGACCATAGTCCTTTTCAGGAATATCCTTAAAGGACGAAAGTCCTTTTCAGGAATATCCTTGATGGACCATAGTCCTTTTCAGGAATATCCTTGAAGGACGAAAGTCCTTTTCAGGAATATCCTTCAAGGAAGATAGTCCTTTTCAGGAATATCCTCAAAGGACCATAGTCCTTTTCAGGAATATCCTTGAAGGACGACAGTCCTTTTCAGGAATATCCTTGATGGACCATAGTCCTTTTCAGGAATATCCTTGAAGGACGAAAGTCCTTTTTAGGAATATCCTTCAAGGACGAGAGTCCTCTTCAGGAATATCCTTGATAGACGATAGTCCTTTTCAGGAATATCCTAAAGGACGATAGTCCTTTTTAGGAATATACTTGAAGGACGATACTCCTTTTCAGGAATATCCTTACAGGACGATTGTCTTTTTCTTGAATATCCTTGAAAGACGAAAGTCCTTTTCAGGAATATCCTTCAAGGACGAGATTCCTTTTCAGGAATAAACTTGAATGACGATAGTCCTTATCAGGACTACGTTTGAAGAACGATAGTCCTTTTCAAGAATATCCTTGAAGGACGATAGTCCTTTTCAGGAATATCCTTAAAGAACGGAAGTCCTTTTCAGGAATATCCTTCAAGGACCATAGTCCTTTTCAGGAATATCCTTGAAGGACGAAAGTCCTTTTCAGGAATATCCTTCAAGGACGAGAGTTCTTTTCAGGAATATCCTTGATAGACGATAGTCCTTTTCAGGAATATCCTAAGGGACGATAGTCCTTTTCAGGAATATCCTTGAAGGACCATAAACCTTTTCAGGAATATCCTTGAAGGACGAAAGTCCTTTTCAGGAATATCCTTGATGGACCATAGTCCTTTTCAGGAATATCCTTAAAGGACGAAAGTCCTTTTCAGGAATATCCTTTAAGGGCGATAGTACTTTTCAGAAATATCCTTCAAGGACAAGAGTACTTTTCAGGAATATCCTTAAAGAACCATAGTCCTTTTCAGAAATATCCTTGAAGGACCATAGTCCTTTTCAGGACTACGTTTGAAGAACGATAGTCTTTTTGAGGAATATCCTTGAAGGACGATAGTCCTTTTCAGGAATATCCTTACGGGACGTGAGTCCTTTTCAGGAATATCCTTAAAGGACGGAAGTCCTTTTTAGGAATATCCTTGATGGACCATAGTCCTTTTCAGGAATATCCTTGAAGGACGAAAGTCCTTTTCAGGAATATCCTTGATAGACGATAGTCCTTTTCAGGAATATCCTAAAGGACGATAGTCCTTTTCAGGAATATCCTTGAAGGACCATAGTCCTTTTCAGGAATATCCTTGATGGACCATAGTCCTTTTCAGGAATATCCTTAAAGGACGAAAGTTTTTTCAGGAATATCCTTGATGGACCATAGTCCTTTTCAGGAATATCCTTGAAGGACGAAAGTCCTTTTCAGGAATATCCTTACAAGACGATTGTCTTTATCAGGAATATCCTTAAAGGACGAAAGTCCTTTTCAGGAATATCCTTCAAACTTGAAGGACGATAGTCCTTTTCAGGAATATCCTTACAGGACGATTGTCTTTATCAGGAATATCCTTAAAGGACGAAAGTCCTTTTCAGGAATATCCTTCAAACTTGAAGGACGATAGTCCTTTTCAGGACTACGTTTGAAGAACGATAGTCCTTTTCAGGAATATCCTTGAAGGACGATAGTCCTTTTCAGGAATATCCTTACAGGACGATTGTCTTTTTCAGGAATATCCTTAAAGGACGATAGTCCTTTTCAGAAACTTGATAGACGATAGTCCTTTTCAGGAATATCCTTGAAGGACGAAAGTCCATTTCAAAAATATCCTTGGAGGACCATACTCCTTTTCAGGAATATCCTTGAAAAACGAAAGTCCTTTTCAGGCATATACTTGATGGATTATATTCTTTTTAGGAATATCCTTACGGGTCGATTGTGTTTTTCAAGAATATCCTTGAAGGACCATAGTCCTTTTCATGAATATCCTTGAAAGATAGAATCCTTGAAGAAGAATATACTTGAAGGACGATAGTCTTTTTCAGGACTACGTTTGAAGAACGATAGTCCTTTTCAGGAATATCCTTGATAGACGATAGTCCTTTTCAGGAATATCCTAAAGGACGATAGTCCTTTTCAGGAATATCCTTGAAGGACCATAGTCCTTTTCAGGAATATCCTTGATGGACCATAGTCCTTTTCAGGAATATCCTTAAAGGACGAAAGTTTTTTCAGGAATATCCTTGATGGACCATAGTCCTTTTCAGGAATATCCTTGAAGGACGAAAGTCCTTTTCAGGAATATCCTTACAAGACGATTGTCTTTATCAGGAATATCCTTAAAGGACGAAAGTCCTTTTCAGGAATATCCTTCAAACTTGAAGGACGATAGTCCTTTTCAGGAATATCCTTACAGGACGATTGTCTTTATCAGGAATATCCTTAAAGGACGAAAGTCCTTTTCAGGAATATCCTTCAAACTTGAAGGACGATAGTCCTTTTCAGGACTACGTTTGAAGAACGATAGTCCTTTTCAGGAATATCCTTGAAGGACGATAGTCCTTTTCAGGAATATCCTTACAGGACGATTGTCTTTTTCAGGAATATCCTTAAAGGACGATAGTCCTTTTCAGAAACTTGATAGACGATAGTCCTTTTCAGGAATATCCTTGAAGGACGAAAGTCCATTTCAAAAATATCCTTGGAGGACCATACTCCTTTTCAGGAATATCCTTGAAAAACGAAAGTCCTTTTCAGGCATATACTTGATGGATTATATTCTTTTTAGGAATATCCTTACGGGTCGATTGTGTTTTTCAAGAATATCCTTGAAGGACCATAGTCCTTTTCATGAATATCCTTGAAAGATAGAATCCTTGAAGAAGAATATACTTGAAGGACGATAGTCTTTTTCAGGACTACGTTTGAAGAACGATAGTCCTTTTCAGGAATATCCTTGAAGGACGATAGTCCTTTTCAGAAATATCCTTCAAGGACAAGAGTACTTTTCAGGAATATCCTTAAAGGACCATAGTCCTTTTCAGAAATATCCTTGAAGAACCATAGTCCTTTTCAAAAATATCCTTAAAGAACCATAGTCCTTTTCAAGAAAATCCTTGAAGGACGATAGTCCTTTTCAGGAATATCCTTGAAGGACGATAATCCTTTTCAGAAATATCCTTCAAGGACAAGAGTACTTTTTAGGAATATCCTTTAAGGACGATAGTTCTTTTCAAAAATATCCTTGAAGGACCATAGTCCTTTTCATGAATATCCTTAAAGGACCATAGTCCTTTTCAAGAAAATCCTTGAAGGAATATCCTTCATGTACGAGATTACTTATCAGGAATATCCTTGAAGGACGATAGTCCTTTTCAGGAATATCCTTGAAGGACGATGGTCCTTTTCAGGAATATCCTTTAAGGACCATAGTACTCTCAGGAATATTCTTGAAGTACCATAGTCCTTTTCAGGAATATCCTTGAAGGACCATAGTCCTTTTCAAAAATATCCTTGAAGGACCATAGTCCTTTTCATGAATATCCTTAAATGACCATAGTCCTTTTCAAGAAAATCCTTTTTAGGAATATCCTTCAAGGACGAGAATCCTTATCAGGAATATCCCTACAGGACAATTGTCCTTTTCAGGAATATCCTTAAAGGACGATAGTCCTTTTCGGGAATATACTTGAAGGACGATAGTCCTTTTCGGGAATATACTTGAAGGGCGAGAGTCTTTTTCGGGAATATACTTGAAGGACGATAGTCCTTTTCAGGACTACGTTTGAAGAACGATAGTCCTTTTCAGGAATATCCTTGCAGGACGATTGTCTATTTCAGGAATATCCTTAAAGGACGAAAGTCCTTTTCAGGAATATCCTTCAAACTTGAAGGACGATAGTCCTTTTCAGGACTACGTTTGAAGAACGATAGTCCTTTTCAGGAATATCCTTGAAGGACGATAGTCCTTTTCAGGAATATCCTTACAGGACGATTGTCTTTTTCAGGAATATCCTTAAAGGACGATAGTCCTTTTCAGAAACTTGATAGACGATAGTCCTTTTCAGGAATATCCTTGAAGGACGAAAGTCCATTTCAAAAATATCCTTGGAGGACCATACTCCTTTTCAGGAATATCCTTGAAAAACGAAAGTCCTTTTCAGGCATATACTTGATGGATTATATTCTTTTTAGGAATATCCTTACGGGTCGATTGTGTTTTTCAGGAATATCCTTAAAGGACGAGAGTCCTTTTCAGGAATATCTTTCAAGGACAAGAGTACTTTTTAGGAATATCCTTTAAGGACGATAGTTCTTTTCAAAAATATCCTTGAAGGACCATAGTCCTTTTCATGAATATCCTTAAAGGACCATAGTCCTTTTCAAAAATATCCTTGAAGGAATATCCTTCAAGGACGAGAATACTTATCAGGAATATCCTTGAAGGACGATAGTCCTTTTCAGGAATATCCTTGAAGGACGATGGTCCTTTTCAGAAATATCCTTCAAGGACAAGAGTACTTTTTAGGAATATCCTTTAAGGACGATAGTTCTTTTCAAAAATATCCTTGAAGGACCATAGTCCTTTTCATGAATATCCTTAAAGGACCATAGTCCTTTTCAAGAATATCCTTGAAGGAATATCCTTCAAGGACGAGAATACTTATCAGGAATATCCTTGAAGGACGATAGTCCTTTTCAGGAATATCCTTGAAGGACGATGGTCCTTTTCAGAAATATCCTTCAAGGACAAGAGTACTTTTTAGGAATATCCTTTAAGGACGATAGTTCTTTTCAAAAATATCCTTGAAGGACCATAGTCCTTTTCATGAATATCCTTAAAGGACCATAGTCCTTTTCAAGAATATCCTTGAAGGAATATCCTTCAAGGACGAGAATACTTATCAGGAATATCCTTGAAGGACGATAGTCCTTTTCAGGAATATCCTTGAAGGACGATGGTCCTTTTCAGAAATATCCTTCAAGGACAAGAGTACTTTTTAGGAATATCCTTTAAGGACGATAGTTCTTTTCAAAAATATCCTTGAAGGACCATAGTCCTTTTCATGAATATCCTTAAAGGACCATAGTCCTTTTCAAGAATATCCTTGAAGGAATATCCTTCAAGGACGAGAATACTTATCAGGAATATCCTTGAAGGACGATAGTCCTTTTCAGGAATATCCTTGAAGGACGAAAGTCCTTTTCAGGAATATCCTTACAGGACAATTGTCTTTTTCAGGAATATCCTACAAGGACAAGAGTACTTTTCAGGAATATCCTTGAAGGACGAAAGTCCATTTCAAAAATATCCTTGGAGGACCATACTCCTTTTCAGGAATATCCTTGAAAAACGAAAGACATTTCAGGAATATCCTTTAAGGACGAGAGTCCTTTTCAGGAATATCTTTCAAGGACAAGAGTACTTTTTAGGAATATCCTTTAAGGACGATAGTTCTTTTCAAAAATATCCTTGAAGGACCATAGTCCTTTTCATGAATATCCTTAAAGGACCATAGTCCTTTTCAAGAATATCCTTGAAGGACGATAGTCCTTTTGAGGACTACGTTTGAAGAACGATAGTCCTTTTCAGGAATATCCTTAAAGGACGATAGTCCTTTTCAGGAATATCCTTGAAGGACGATGGTCCTTTTCAGGAATATCCTTAAAGGACGATAGTCCTTTTCAAAAATATCCTCGAAGGACCATAGTCTTTTTCATGAATATCCTTTAAAGATAGAATCCTTGAAGAAGAATATACTTGAAGGACGATAGTCTTTTTCAGGACTACGTTTGAAGAACGATAGTCCTTTTCAGGAATATCCTTGAAGGACGATAGTCCTTTTCAGAAATATCCTTCAAGGACAAGAGTACTTTTCAGGAATATCCTTAAAGGACCATAGTCCTTTTCAGAAATATCCTTGAAGAACCATAGTCCTTTTCAAAAATATCCTTAAAGGACCATAGTCCTTTTCAAGAAAATCCTTGAAGGACGATAGTCCTTTTGAGGACTACGTTTGAAGAACGATAGTCCTTTTCAGGAATATCCTTGAAAAACGATAGTCCTTTTCAGGAATATCCTTGAAGGACGATAGTCCTTTTCAGAAATATCCTTCAAGGACAAGAGTACTTTTTAGGAATATCCTTTAAGGACGATAGTTCTTTTCAAAAATATCCTTGAAGGACCATAGTCCTTTTCATGAATATCCTTAAAGGACCATAGTCCTTTTCAAGAAAATCCTTGAAGGAATATCCTTCATGTACGAGAGTACTTATCAGGAATATCCTTGAAGGACGATAGTCCTTTTCAGGAATATCCTTGAAGGACGATGGTCCTTTTCAGGAATAACCTTAAAGGACCATAGTACTCTCAGGAATATTCTTGAAGTACCATAGTCCTTTTCAGGAATATCCTTGAAGGGCCATAGTCCTTTTCAAAAATATCCTTGAAGGACCATAGTCCTTTTCATGAATATCCTTAAATGACCATAGTCCTTTTCAGGAATATCCTTTAAGGACGAGAATCCTTATCAGGAATATCCTTACAGGACAATTGTCCTTTTCAGGAATATCCTTAAAGGACGATAGTCCTTTTCGGGAATATACTTGAAGGACGATAGTCCTTTTCGGGAATGTACTTGAAGGACGAGAGTCTTTTTCGGGAATATACTTCAAGGACGATAGTCCTTTTCAGGAATATCCTTACAGGACGATTGTCTATTTCAGGAATATCCTTAAAGGACGATTGTCCTTTACAGAAATATACTTCAAGGACAAGAGTACTTTTCAGGAATATCCTTGAAGGTCGATAGTCCGTTTCAGGAATATCCTTAAAGGACGATACTCCATTTCAAAAATATCCTTGGAGGACCATACTTTTTTTTAGGAATATCCTTACAGGACGATTGTCGTTTTCAGGAATATCCTTAAAGGACGATAGTCCTTTTCAGAAATATCCTTCAAGGACAAGAGTACTTTTTAGGAATATCCTTTAAGGACGATAGATCTTTTCAAAAATATCCTTGAAGGACCATAGTCCTTTTCATGAATATCCTTAAAGGACCATAGTCCTTTTCAAGAAAATCCTTGAAGGGATATCCTTCAAGGACGAGAATACTTATCAGGAATATCCTTGAAGGACGATAGTCCTTTTCAGGAATATCCTTGAAGGACGATGGTCCTTTTTAGGAATAACCTTGAAGGACCATAGTCCTCTCAGGAATATTCTTGAAGTGCCATAGTCCTTTTCAGGAATGAAGGACGATAGTCCTTTTGAGGACTACGTTTGAAGAACGATAGTCCTTTTCAGGAATATCCTTGAAGGACGATAGTCCTTATCAGGAATATCCTTGAAGGACGATAGTCATTTTCAGGAATATCCTTAAAGGACGATAGTCCTTTTTAAAAATATCCTTGAAGGACCATAGTCCTTTTCAGGAATATCCTTGAAGGACCATAGTCCTTTTCAAAAATATCCTTGAAGGACCATAGTCCTTTTCATGAATATCCTTAAAGGACCATAGTCCTTTTCAAGAATATCCTTGAAGGAATATCCTTCAAGGACGAGAATACTTATCAGGAATATCCTTGAAGGACGATAGTCCTTTTCAGGAATATCCTTGAAGGACGATGGTCCTTTTCAGAAATATCCTTCAAGGACAAGAGTACTTTTTAGGAATATCCTTTAAGGACGATAGTTCTTTTCAAAAATATCCTTGAAGGACCATAGTCCTTTTCATGAATATCCTTAAAGGACCATAGTCCTTTTCAAGAATATCCTTGAAGGAATATCCTTCAAGGACGAGAATACTTATCAGGAATATCCTTGAAGGACGATAGTCCTTTTCAGGAATATCCTTGAAGGACGAAAGTCCTTTTCAGGAATATCCTTACAGGACAATTGTCTTTTTCAGGAATATCCTACAAGGACAAGAGTACTTTTCAGGAATATCCTTGAAGGACGAAAGTCCATTTCAAAAATATCCTTGGAGGACCATACTCCTTTTCAGGAATATCCTTGAAAAACGAAAGACATTTCAGGAATATCCTTTAAGGACGAGAGTCCTTTTCAGGAATATCTTTCAAGGACAAGAGTACTTTTTAGGAATATCCTTTAAGGACGATAGTTCTTTTCAAAAATATCCTTGAAGGACCATAGTCCTTTTCATGAATATCCTTAAAGGACCATAGTCCTTTTCAAGAATATCCTTGAAGGAATATCCTTCAAGGACGAGAATACTTATCAGGAATATCCTTGAAGGACGATAGTCCTTTTCAGGAATATCCTTGAAGGACGATGGTCCTTTTCAGAAATATCCTTCAAGGACAAGAGTACTTTTTAGGAATATCCTTTAAGGACGATAGTTCTTTTCAAAAATATCCTTGAAGGACCATAGTCCTTTTCATGAATATCCTTAAAGGACCATAGTCCTTTTCAAGAATATCCTTGAAGGAATATCCTTCAAGGACGAGAATACTTATCAGGAATATCCTTGAAGGACGATAGTCCTTTTCAGGAATATCCTTGAAGGACGATGGTCCTTTTTAGGAATAACCTTAAAGGACCATAGTCCTCTCAGGAATATTCTTGAAGTACCATAGTCCTTTTCAGGAATATCTTTGAAGGACCATAGGCCTTTTCAAAAATATCCTTGAAGGACCATAGTCCTTTTCATGAATGAAGGACGATAGTCCTTTTGAGGACTACGTTTGAAGAACGATAGTCCTTTTCAGGAATATCCTTGAAGGACGATAGTCCTTTTCAGGAATATCCTTGAAGGACGATGGTCCTTTTCAGGAATATCCTTAAAGGACGATAGTCCTTTTCAAAAATATCCTCGAAGGACCATAGTCTTTTTCATGAATATCCTTTAAAGATAGAATCCTTGAAGAAGAATATACTTGAAGGACGATAGTCTTTTTCAGGACTACGTTTGAAGAACGATAGTCCTTTTCAGGAATATCCTTGAAGGACGATAGTCCTTTTCAGAAATATCCTTCAAGGACAAGAGTACTTTTCAGGAATATCCTTAAAGGACCATAGTCCTTTTCAGAAATATCCTTGAAGAACCATAGTCCTTTTCAAAAATATCCTTAAAGGACCATAGTCCTTTTCAAGAAAATCCTTGAAGGACGATAGTCCTTTTGAGGACTACGTTTGAAGAACGATAGTCCTTTTCAGGAATATCCTTGAAAAACGATAGTCCTTTTCAGGAATATCCTTGAAGGACGATAGTCCTTTTCAGAAATATCCTTCAAGGACAAGAGTACTTTTTAGGAATATCCTTTAAGGACGATAGTTCTTTTCAAAAATATCCTTGAAGGACCATAGTCCTTTTCATGAATATCCTTAAAGGACCATAGTCCTTTTCAAGAAAATCCTTGAAGGAATATCCTTCATGTACGAGAGTACTTATCAGGAATATCCTTGAAGGACGATAGTCCTTTTCAGGAATATCCTTGAAGGACGATGGTCCTTTTCAGGAATAACCTTAAAGGACCATAGTACTCTCAGGAATATTCTTGAAGTACCATAGTCCTTTTCAGGAATATCCTTGAAGGGCCATAGTCCTTTTCAAAAATATCCTTGAAGGACCATAGTCCTTTTCATGAATATCCTTAAATGACCATAGTCCTTTTCAGGAATATCCTTTAAGGACGAGAATCCTTATCAGGAATATCCTTACAGGACAATTGTCCTTTTCAGGAATATCCTTAAAGGACGATAGTCCTTTTCGGGAATATACTTGAAGGACGATAGTCCTTTTCGGGAATGTACTTGAAGGACGAGAGTCTTTTTCGGGAATATACTTGAAGGACGATAGTCCTTTTCAGGAATATCCTTACAGGACGATTGTCTATTTCAGGAATATCCTTAAAGGACGATTGTCCTTTACAGAAATATACTTCAAGGACAAGAGTACTTTTCAGGAATATCCTTGAAGGTCGATAGTCCGTTTCAGGAATATCCTTAAAGGACGATACTCCATTTCAAAAATATCCTTGGAGGACCATACTTTTTTTTAGGAATATCCTTACAGGACGATTGTCGTTTTCAGGAATATCCTTAAAGGACGATAGTCCTTTTCAGAAATATCCTTCAAGGACAAGAGTACTTTTTAGGAATATCCTTTAAGGACGATAGATCTTTTCAAAAATATCCTTGAAGGACCATAGTCCTTTTCATGAATATCCTTAAAGGACCATAGTCCTTTTCAAGAAAATCCTTGAAGGGATATCCTTCAAGGACGAGAATACTTATCAGGAATATCCTTGAAGGACGATAGTCCTTTTCAGGAATATCCTTGAAGGACGATGGTCCTTTTTAGGAATAACCTTGAAGGACCATAGTCCTCTCAGGAATATTCTTGAAGTGCCATAGTCCCTTTTCAGGAATGAAGGACGATAGTCCTTTTGAGGACTACGTTTGAAGAACGATAGTCCTTTTCAGGAATATCCTTGAAGGACGATAGTCCTTATCAGGAATATCCTTGAAGGACGATAGTCATTTTCAGGAATATCCTTAAAGGACGATAGTCCTTTTTAAAAATATCCTTGAAGGACCATAGTCCTTTTCAGGAATATCCTTGAAGGACCATAGTCCTTTTCAAAATATCCTTGAAGGACCATAGTCCTTTTCATGAATATCCTTAAAGGACCATAGTCCTTTTCAAGAAAATCCTTTTCAGGAATATCCTTCATGGACGAGAATCCTTATCAGGAATATCCTTACAGGACATTTGTCCTTTTCAGGAATATCCTTTAAGGACAAGAGTACTTTTCAGGAATATCCTTGAAGGACGATAGTCCATTTCAAAAATATCCTGAAAGGACCATAGTCCTTTTTTATGAATATCCTTAAAGTACGAAAGTCCTTTTCAGTAATTTGCTTC
The DNA here is from genome assembly GCA_030578115.1 of Leucoptera coffeella. Taxonomy (NCBI): domain Eukaryota; kingdom Metazoa; phylum Arthropoda; class Insecta; order Lepidoptera; family Lyonetiidae; genus Leucoptera; species Leucoptera coffeella. The sequence continues at coordinate 131,291 of JAMBLF010000991.1, forward strand.
AAGGACGATAGTCTTTTTTAGGAATATCCTTGAAGGACGAAAGTACTTATCAGGAATATCATTGAAGGACCATAGTTCTTTTCAGGAATATCCTTGAAGGACGATAGTCCTTTTCAGGAATATCCTTGAAGGACGATAGTCCTTTTCAGGAATATCCTGGAAGGACGATAGTCTTTTTAAAGAATATCCTTGAAGGGCCATATTCCTTATCAGGAATATCCTTGAAGATACCTTGAAGGACGATAGTTTTGAAACAGTCCAGAATGCAAGACGCTGTATGTTACATAGGAACCAGCCTAGAGTAACGTAAAACCCTATTACCATGGCTCTTACCTGTAAAGAAAGAGAAGTTAAGGGTAAACTTAACATAACAAACATAAACATAACAAACGCTTCACGACTTATGTATACAAACTCCCTGTTTTTATTCCGGCGTAGGCTTGAGTGCCCATCTCCGAAAATTTCGAAGGCATGTTAGGTATGGGTCACTCAAAGCCCGTAACGTGATACGTAGTGAAACATATCGCCGCGGCTCTAAATTATAACACATACATATTTAAATTTCATTCATTCCGGGATTCTAATCTAGTACCTTTCTTATAAGAATTCAGAGGTTTTACCCATTGGACTAATAAAGTTAAGGGTGTTGTGGATTTCATTGATTTGTCAGGTACAGGACAGATATAGACTATATTCATACATACGATATTCTTCTCAAGGCAGTGTAAGTAACGAAGAACAGATCTTGTCATCAGACTGGAACTTAAGTATCCTAAGTATAGTTTTGTATACTATTAATATTATAAATATACGAAGCATAATTTTTCATTTAATAGTGTAAGTATCGTTATAGTTTACCACTTGTCACATTGAGTACCGACTATCTGGTCAACACGAGGGTTTGAGTTGGCCATAACTACTTTCGCAATTGCGCAGATGAAAACCAAAACTTCCGACTACCCTACAAGGGTAAATGGTCGTGAACGCTTTGCCTTTATGTTTCTGTTTTACTAGTATACTAACAATAGAATTAAGTAGCTATTACACTGCCCTCAATATCAAAGTAATCTCCCACTGAGTGCCACATATCTGTTGCTCAGCGGGATTTAAATGTGTTCTTAGAAAAAGGACTGTAACACGCGATGACGTCATTGTGAGGCAATTGTTTTGCTACTGCGTATAGCATGTGATAGAAGTAAAGTAATTTAATGATATAATGGGATTGATATATGTGTATACATATGTAAACAAAATGTGTGCATGCATATGTCGTGAAACGTATGTCGTGGTTTCTAGAATATATATTGTTATTTTCAGGCTTTTGTTTAAAAAAAGAAAAGATTTTTCAACCACATACTTGAATATGTACGATATTTTATGTAAGAAATGGATTTGGATGGATTTTCAATAACTTTAAGTATTGTAAAAAAATTACTGAAATACAGGTACTGGAATTATTTATATTCGTAAGTACTAAACCCTTTTGGATCAATTCTAATAAATATATTATCAATATTATAGGAAATGTCACCAATATTATTTTACTCTATAACTACCATAATTAAGTTACTACGTCACAAAACTTTTAAATAATTATACTTAATAAAACTTTACTGAAACTAAGAAAGGAAACTATTTACTGAACTATCCATAATATAAAATATCTTTGACAAAATACTTAACTCCACTACAACGAGACATCTCATTTTACTTGACAAAATAAAACTTTCATTTACATCGTAACATTTATATGGTCGTAATAATATAAACGCGGGCTGAGATATACTAAACGGACAATACTCTTGATACAAGTGATACAAATACAAGATAAGAATTGTTTGTTAGTTTGTTGTATACGAGTAATTATAGTGCTTAAAACACCCATCCATGAAATAGTAATATATGTCTGTATGTACCTATTTGAAAACAATAAAATCGTCTCGTTGGGTGTTTATAAGATAAATGGGTGTTGAATCTATTATGGCAAAATTATTCAGCTAACTATAAATACAGAATTTAAATATACTCACATTAACTTTTACGCCCTTTAGTCACTAAGAGTTATAGGTGAAGGAAGATAAAACCTTAGACACGATAATATTTCCTAGGCTTACAACAATGAAAAAATAAAATCTTTGATGCAGTGAAAAATTGCTGGCTCAGTATAGGATGTAGTAAGATATCACTGATTCTCCAACAGCACTCGATCTGGAAAATATCTCCTAAATCATTCTTAGCATTAATTTCAGAACCGCTATGGCATTAAGTGGAACATGTTGCTAGCCTATCACTCAATAGAATACAATTTGATCCTAGTCCTATAGGCGGCTCCTGACATACCAGAGCTATTTATTTTTAATGAAATAGAGATCCATGTTATGACAACCTAAATAAATCTAGGAAATGTATGTGACAGCCGCATTTTAAATTTTAAATGTTTGCACGCCCGAGTGAGAGCGGACGGGATTTTTAATTAAATTCCGGGACATAATAGAGCCAGGTCAACTTGCTGGATTAACCTTAAAACGTCTTAAAGGCTTGTGAACTGGTCCGTGTTATTAAAGGAATATACCTTGTATGTTATGTGAGGCGGATTAGCATCATGTTTTGTTTTACGCAAAGTAAGAACACAAATATACTACACTAAACTTAGGAAACAAAATAGCAAAACAAGAGAAAAACACACTATTTGAAGGTACAATTATGGTAGATCTGTGGTACCAAATAGGAATCAACTCAAATTATTGATTTAGACAAATTTTCAGAACAATGTTTAGATTATATATATAGAAGGTTCCCTATAAATGTAGAAATTACAGAATGTAACCTACACTGATTCGTTGGATACTGTCTGGTAAAAGGTAGGTATAGCCAAAAGTTTTCGAAATGATTACCAAATGATAGCACTTATGCAGTGAAGTTTGATGTTTTTTTAAAAAAAATTAAAATACTTACTGTCCTGTAATTACAGGCATTTTTTTACATACTTATCTACGAAATGTGGCAAATACGATACATACTAGAAAGAGTATAAATAATTGCGCTAATGGGATTAATAAACATCAAATTCGATCCCCTTAAACATACATATTATAGTCACGTTCCAACACTCCCGGTCACTTAAATGATCATTAAAGTTTGAAATGCTCACCATTAAATATCTTATTTTATTGTAAATTAACATGGCATAACGACACTCTTTACGTTTTGTAGTTAATACATACAAGAACGAACAAGTAGCTCTATCATTTAGATTCGTACATAACTTATGAGATTAGAACCTAATTATTATATTTGGCAACCCTATAGAGATATGTTTTAGTAAAAAAACCAATGTGAACTTTAAATATCCTTTTTCTCATAATCATAACGTTATCAATTCTTTATAAACAAACAAGCTACTTTACTGTAATTACCACATAGACTCGTCATATCGTATTTTCCTAGGTACTTACTCCCTATGTATATAAGTTACTAATGTTTTATGTATTAAATCTATTTACGAGTTTAAGTATTACATATATGTATGTACTTACCTATTATAAAGTGCTTTCGATCATTATATTTTCTAGGCTCACACTCATCTACTCATCCCCTTCAACATACACACAATCATAATTCACTTACTCACAAAAGGGGATCACACTACACAAAATATATTTATGTTATATTATAGTTATCTAGGCCATAAGTGTGTAATTTCTTGTAATTAGAATTAATAGTATTGTAAAAAATTTATATGTGCTTGCAATTTATTAACCATATTTGGCATTTTTATTGTACCTCTTCAAATTAAACTCGATTAAGAACTTCTAAGGGAAGAGTGTCTCTCCCGAGATACAGTCAACAGACTAGTTTAGGAGAGCACTGCCCATTTTTGTAACTAGTTTAAGATTTTTGTGAAATAAACTTTTTTAAACTTTAAACTTTAATTGACCATCTTCCAACTTAAAAAATAAATAACATAAGTCTAGAGTCTCGAACAATGCAGCAATATGGAGCAAGTTTCGTAATTTTTACACTACGTAAAATCAAACTGCCAGTTCATTGATCGATGTGAAATTCAAACCTCGATATCTTAAGCTTGCTCCTACGAACATAATCAGAGGAAAGACACAATTGTTATAAGAATTTAGAACATATGACCTTTTTAGACATCAAAGAACGTACTCGTACATACGTCACAATTGTATATAGAGTTTAGAAAAACATCTAAATTTATTTTGTCATCTATAAAAGTAAAGCCGTGTCCTAACCCTTGTTGTGGCGCTAGATGCACTAGGATACATTTCGTCTGGTCATTGTTCCCTTCATTACTGGCTCCGCCATATCCTAGCTCTCTTGCATCGGCTGTATCTAGCACTTCAATTCCGTTTTATGTTTCAATACTTATTTTATGTTTCAAACGTTTCAATACTACTAGATAAATATTTATAGTTGGCGTCAATGTTGCTGTTTCTTGAGGAGTGGTCAATCGAGTTTTTCTGTATGTGGTAACGAATTATCTTTATAATCGTAGTTTTTAGTCATTTAGTAAAGTAATTGAAACAGTTTTTGATATTAGAGTTAAGAAGGACTCTGAAAAAAAGGCTTTACAATTTTACATCAAAAACAGGACTTATCGCGTTTATTTATCGTGATTATTACTTTCAAACCCAAATAAAAATGATCATCTAGAGCTTGTATTATGTAAATCTAAAACTTACAATATTACTTAGGTTATATGTAGGTTTATTCAAACCCGTAAAAACCATTGTGTTTCTAAGAATGTGGTCGGACAAATATTTATTTTCGTTACAAATATAGCTGAAGGGTGGAAAAGGTTTCTGAATAATTCAATTCTGTAAGGGCATCGGCTATTCTCGATTATGAAAATGTAATCTTTTGAAGGGTTATTGAAGATAAATACTAAAGGTCATATAAGAGTATTAGATGTAAAAGTAGGCTTTTGTGCGGTGATAAATCTAATACTATTGATCTGAAAATAATATGAATAATAATAATATAATACTCATATATTGTAATAATTATGGTTGAGTAACCTGTCACCAATGGTCAATATAAAATCACAACTTGAATATTAATGCTAATAAGTGACCAAGGAGATTTTTATATGTCTCCAAGGATCTGTCCAACCCGAAAGGGATTAGAGGGCGTGAATGTATATGTATGTATCTATAATGCAATAATATATTAAAGAAAGGTAATCAATAAATTGTTGGAACATAAGATATTAATTATAACGGCTAAATGAATTGATTAATTGTCAACTGAGAAATATAAATCGGGTTAGCTATTAGGAAAAAACATAATAAACGATTCACGACTTGTGTATGCACATTCGAAGGAATGGTAGGTATGAGCCACTCAAAGCCCGCGTTTTACTAGATGTACAGTTCCCAACGTGATAGATAATGAACTGTATCGCTGTATAGAGGCGCTGGATTTTACCTATGTTTCGGTTTCCTCACTATGTTTTGCGTCACCGTTAGTGAACTGTAAAATATCTAAAATAGAAAAGTGGAAAATTTACATTTTTGTATTTCATTGGTACATGCTAGAGCCAGAATTCGAACCTAGAACCTCTCTTAACCTCTCCTCTAATAAGTAGTCGGAGATCTAACTCACTTGCACACACACAGCTGCTATATACCAAAAGAAGTTTATTAATAATGCATCTTAGAATAACACAAACAAAGAATGCAATGTAGTACCTTAACTTGCTTGTAACAATAGCTAACATGTTTCCTTAAAGTTACAACCAATCTGCATATACCTTATAAAGGTAGTGCTGAAACAACTCGACTTAAGAAAATATATCACCTGCACTATATGCTACTCCTCTTTCTTAAGAAACATATATACAATACGAGTATGAGAGTTCTGTTTAAGAAATTATGTAAGATATACTCGCTAACGGTAAGGGAAAACATCGTGAGGAAACCTGCCTATCCCTCAGGATACGGCGATATGGTTCACTACCTATCACGTTGGGTGCTGTCTATTTAGTGATACGCGGGCTTCGAATGACCCGTACCTAACATGCCTTCGAAATTTCGGAGATGGGCATTCAAGCCTCTGACTACCCCGCAATAATAAAAAAGGGAGTGTGTATACACAAGTCGTGAATCGTATGTATGTATGTATATAGTCTCTATAGTAAGGCTAGTTTCTTAGAAAACTGTGCAGCTTAGAGTATAATTTAGTATTCAGTTATAATGTTCTCTAACTATGCTCAAAGCAGGTCTTTAGTTGATCTTACTAGTAGTAGATCTTATCCAAAGACTAATTAATATTGTTGGCGCTCGACTATAAATATTGCAGATTCAGTACTTTAGGTTCTTGGAAGCGCCCCTAGTTAAAATTAATTTCCTATTTTCCTTTTTCCAGGAACTGCGGTGACGGGTTCATTAATATTATAATATTATCTCTTTTCTAAGAAACTGGGTGTATTTTTGTATATAGCAAACAATAAAAAAAGACTTTTCTACTCTAATCGAAAATAGTATGTGAAATATGTATACATACTAGTGAATTACTGAATAAAATATAAATTCTAATGTACTTACATACCAGTAATACTTGCACATTAACGACCTCCGTGGCGCGATCGGTTAGCCGCCTCATCGCTAATCGTGATGTTCCGGGTTAGATTCCCAGTGGAGGTACAGTTACGAACTACCCTTTTCTCCTGCTTTCCAGTCTGGTTGTGGGTTATATACATATGCTATATACATGTGTATTTATCTATAAATAATAAGAATATATTTCTTAAAATATACGTTGACTAGTACCCTTAGCACAAGTCTTAAATGAGTAAGTTTAATGAGGGTTAAATGGGGCTAGTTCAATTATGTCCAAATATAGTTCAATATTGATTCAATCACTGTTCGGTTGTACATAAGCGGTTGTATGACCAGAAATGTAGAATGTCTAAAAAATGTAATATGACTAAGAAAACAAACCTTACCCACAAATTTCATAGCAACCCGGAAGAAACACGCAACATATGAAACTTACGAAACTGGAATCCCTTTGGAGTGCGATTTGATATTACGAAAACAATTTTCTGACTCCGACTGTGGCGTTCCATATGTTTGGCTATACGTTCCGAGATTCCCGTGTAATCCCGTAACAGTGAAAGTTGTTTCTTCCAAAATCTTTTGAACAAAACGAACAATTCGTTTTCATTTATACCTGAGAAAGTTCAGGATCAAAGCTTTTGTGAGCTTGGATACATTCATATACATTCAAGTCCTTTAATTTGTTTTTTTTTAATAAGAATTGTAAATCTAATTATTCATAGAAATATTAGTACCGCACAATTAGTTTACGACGGACAAAAAAGTTGTACAATATATACGATTGTTTTTATTTTAACGAAGACCCGAAATCTTATACTTTGTTTCATTTATGCCTCATGAAGATGAATAGGTAGCAATAGTTTCAATGTATGGAATTTATTATGTAATAGTAGTTTCTTTTGTGTATAAAAGATAAACTAAATAAATCTTTCGCCTCACTAATTTCATCCCTTTAAATAATATCGCTGTTTAGTGAATTATGCTTCGTAATTCTTGTACATTATACTCGTAATTTTTCCAGAAAATGCCACTAGTCCCTCATCTGTTACAACCTTCTAACAAGAAACAAAACAAATACTTTTACTGAATTGGGCTATACTTTCGTGAAAGTAAGTAACATATATTAATAATAATAATAAGATACTTTCTACTTGAGAACTATTCGCCTTTTCCTCAATAACATTAGTCTGGCATTGTATTGTTGCTGTTCAACAAGTTACGTAAGTAATAATAATAGATAGACGCCATATTGAAAAAGGGTGACGTTAGAAGTACTTATAACCGTCGAGTGTGTATGAGGAAGTGTTTGAGTGTCAATGAAGCGAAAGTGGTCTGTCAGGATAAATGTGGATCCGTGAACTCTGTCTACCCGTCTACAGGGAATCAGATGTGATGTGTATGAATGGAAAAATAATAGTAAGGTTGGTTACCCACTCTAGCATGTATTTATTACATTTCCTGCTTTTCTATATACATTGGCGCTTTAATTTATAATGTAAGGATTTTTGTATCATATAGACAACGCCCTATTTCTGAAAAAGTCAACAATATTAGAGACTTACAAATGTTTGATTACTACACATAGGATGTACATTGCGTGACTCCCTAAAACCTGATTTAAGATTTTGATGGATACATTCATGTCTACACGACGATACAAGATATTTGTATTTATAGAAGGTAAATCCACCGAAAGCCAATATACACGGCTGCATCCTTATTGCACTGCAATATTTGGAGACGGCTTGGGAGATTTAATCTAAGTTATTGAACACATATGAGGCACATACTCGTATGCGATTTGAAAAAGATTTATCTTTAAGTTACTTGCAAAAGTTTTTTTTTATTTAATACATGTTTGACACTTTATTAAACGACATTATTTATAAATTAATTAACAATAAAAAAAAACTGACGCAAAAGTAAATCTGGTGATTGGCTAGCAAACCGTCACTAAATTCCATACCAGTCTGATCAAGGTTCCGAAAGATGTGAAATTCAGGTTCCGATAATTATGAAATTGATCGAAAATTTGTTTTTTCTTCGAATGTCTTTTAAATTAATTACAACAATTGCTATAGTAAAACGTTCTGTGATATAACACAACACATAACACTACTTAAGGTCTTAATGGTTTTGTCTTTTTTAAAAATTAAGATAGATCAATTTCTATCCACCAGTATCTTCGTATAGAATAGTGTATAGTCAAATAGTCAATCTATATAGCTACCTCCTCCAAATAAACTATAACTCTACTCGAGAGTGCCTGTTCACATGTCAGCCGCAGTCGTTCGATTGCCTAACCACATAGCCTGAAGCTACGTACTACTAATCGAATGCAGAGATTCCACTATGGAATCAATTGGTTGATCAATCAGTGATACTTGGTAGACGGTGTCTTGATGAGTAGTAAAATTAGTATATATTTACCTCTGTAGTTAGTAAAGGAGAATAAGATAGACAAATGTATTAGATATAGAGTTTAAAGTTGGACGTATTATAAGACAAAGACCAAAACCTGTTTGGAATGTATGGACATTATGTAATTATTGTGAAGTAACTAAAATAATTGACGAGTCTCAATGCATGTGTAAATTTTTGTGGTATTATGTATTTGCTTGAAGGATAACGACGTTTTCGCATAACTCAGGCGCAGCCAGACTTAAGTGTTACAGAATAGGTTAAGAATTGATATCATTAATAATAATTCGACGTACCTCAGATGTTTCGGGTTTGACTCTGTACTAGTGAGTACAGGGAGCAAATCCCGCTTAACCAACGGAAATGAAGTTAAATGAATTTGTGTGTACATTATCAAAATAAAATTACATTTACTATATGCATAGAATACTACGGTGAGGGAAAACATCGTGAGGAAACTTACATGTTCCCCAAACAGGTAAAAGTCAGTGCTTGTAAATGATGACATGGCTTACCACCTGTCCACATTGAGTACTGACTATCTGGTCAGCACTTGCGTTCGAGGTGGCCATAGAATCACTACCTTCGCAATTGCGGAGATGGAAACCTGAACCTCAGACTACTCCGCAAGAGTTAATGGTCGTGAACGCGTTTGTCTTTTTTGTGTATTGATATTATTCGTAATAAAATACTGATAATTTAATATCAGTTATACATACTATACATATATTAGGTTGCAATTCTATTCATAAAACTAACAGCCCTATATATTGTATATTTACACAACTCGTACAACCATAAACTACACAAAAGTCCGTCGAATGACTTTCCTGTTACAAATGGGAAGGCTGTACCAAAGTTAAGGTTATAGGCGAGTCTGTTGTTAGAAAATGCACATTGGAAACTCCAGTGAAGTCTAGTAAGCCGGATATTGGTCCCGGTGGATTGAAAACGTATTCGGCTTGATTCAGTTGAGTGCTTCTGTGATCCCGTTCCAATTTTGCATTAACCTTTAAACATGTTTGATTTCATAAATAGAAGAATGCTGGACTAAGAAAGGTATTCAAGAAGGTTACTTAGTACTATTACAGGTAGAGATACTTTTGTGCTAGTAAAAGCATACGAAGCGAATAAAGTGTATGTATATACATATAAATCTATGCATCCTCAACTGTATAACCTTTTCGAGGTAGTTGATTGACTGTTGTAGTTTCCTCCATTAACTGAGCTTTGTGTGGTCTTTGGTACTCGATGTCACTATTTTTTTACTAATATATCAAAAATACAACACACACAAAAGCAAATAAAACTTTTAAGTAGAAGGGGTATACTATATATAAATTTGTTAAAGATTGTAGATGGTGCTAAGGTAAAGAGGGGGAAAAATTACGTAAAATTATGTTATGCAACCCCCACTTCTCTAAAGAGTTGACTATGCAATGTAACGTTATTTGCATGTTTATCCATTTTTAAGTATGATGAATATGGAAACAGCTTAAATTTAAACAGTTTCTAACGACAAATATGTTAAATTTGAGCCATATTTCAGAGGGAATATAATTTAATTTCGCTTAAGATGATCCTGTTATCTTTTGACTGCAGGTTTCGCTTCAGCCGTAATTTGAGCTCAACGACAGTTTTGTAAACAGACTAATCTGAATTCTCATTTTGTTACCAAATAAACATATGCGTAAGAACTTAATCTGTTTCGGGTAGTCAGAATTGAGTGTCCATCATCAATTGAGCACAGTGGCAAAACTATGTCATTCAAAAGCTATTTTTTACCCCATAATCGATAAATAAAACCGTACCGCCGTTTACACGGACTCTGTTTAACCTGTTTCTAGCAATAGGCAGGTTTCTTTACGAAATTCTTTGTCACCACAATAAACAACATGTGGAAAAAATCTAGGTGGTCACCTATCAAGACTACATTGCTTAGTTACGGTTCGATAATGTACCGATGTTAAAGCCCGATTGTTTGTACTAGTAATTTCATTTTGGATAATAAACTCATATCAGATGTTATTTCTACAGCGTTAATTTTAATAGTTATATTATGAACTTTACTAAACAAATAGAAGGCTTGAGCAGAAATCGATATTCCATTATATTTACATCATTTGCAGGTACTAACTAGGACGCCTATATTATCGAATCCAATTTATAGTCCACTTAATCCTGTTTATATTTCTTGAGTATAAGATGGTATCTTGTAGTTACTCAAATTCGTGAGTATATCAAGATATATAAAAGAGTTACGTAAACTCCATATTTCAAAACATGTTATATTGTTTAAATGAAACATAGCAATGTTTAGTTAAGATCATTGATAGCGATTCACTTTTTAAATAAACACAAATTACGTAAATTATTGCTTCCATAATATGATGATACGCAAATAGGTATTAAAGATATTTATTAACAGTTGTAATGCAAAATAAAAATATGAAAGTAAATAATATACATAAGCTTGTCTCGTGCTAGTCTGGGAGTTAAAAGAATGCTTACTCAACCAGTGTTCCATTAATCACAACATCTCCGAAATTAATGCTTATAGCTGTCTTAGGAGATATTTGATTCCCAAAACTCTGTCTATACCGAAAGGACTCAAAGGTCGTGAGGGTATATGTACATAAAACACGTTACAAACGATATACAGTACATACTTTAATATCTTCTAAGTCAGAAGTGCAAGATACATTCAAAAGAAATGGCCGTACATGTCAATGAGAAAAACGCTGAAAAGAAACAAAATAAAACCTTCACTAATTACTGCTCCTAATGATCATGCATATTCTGAACTCAGTAAAAAAAAGTTAACTAAGAACTCTAGTAGATATCTATCTGTATACTGTAATTTGTTACGATGATATCGATAAGTACTACAAATGTACTAGTATTAAGAATTTATAGTCTGATATATGTATAAAACAAAACTAAAACAAAAGATAAACGCATTAACGACCATTAACCCATACAGGGTCGTCAGAGGTTCAGGTATCCATCTCTGCAATCGCGGAGGTAGTAATTCTATGGCTACCTCGAACCCACAGCCGAAGCCATCACGTCATTTACAAGCACTAATTCTTTCCTGTTCGGGGAACAGGTACGTTTCCTCACGATGTTTTCCCTCAATGTAGTAACAAAAGCACAAATTAAAAACAATAAATTTAAAAAGTACTTTTTAATAAAAATGTAATTATGTTAAAAGTATCTTTGTAGTCATTGCTGTGGTAAGTTCGATTACAACATTATATGACATTTTTTTTTACCTACCATTATTTTATATATAAAATATACAAATATATACCATTATAAACAGATTTAAAGTTCTGATTATAAAATGTAGATTATCAGAATACATTAAGTTGGTTAATAAATTCCAGCTTAAGCTGAAAACTACAAAACGAACTTCATATTAATGGTGTATAATTTTAAAAAAACCTAAACCACATTCATAATACTATTATAAGAATACCAATAAGAATGAAATTGAAAATCGAGACAAAGGAAATTTTAATTACGAAAAGTCCTAAACGAGCTTTATTTACTTTTTCGTAGCATTTCTTTTGATCACCTTCTTTCGTTCGTTGTTATTAAGAACTTTTAATGAGAAATAATAAGGAACTTAGTATTTAAGGCTGTAAGTGCTTTTAAGGTTTTTCTTTTAGATAGGTTAGTCATTTTGGGTTCGATTCTGAATTAGTATATTTAATGACTTACATAGATATTTGTACATATACATAAATACATACACATAATGCCCGATTACTTGTAGAGGGGTAGGCAGATATCACAGATCCCCATCTGTTCTGATCTTTACAAACCACTTTCACTTCATTGACACTCATACACCTCCGCAAATACACTTCTCTTAAGTATTTTTGTCAAGTCATAATATTTAGCATTAGTGTTGAGTTCCAATCGTAATAATATTTACAATGTTTGTAGATTTACAGATAGTGATAGCCCATCTCATTTATGGACAATATTTAATTCATATAAAATATTGCCTTCAGTCGTCTATGGTTCGTCAACAAAGCCAGCAGTTCAGTCAAAATTGAACAAATACTATTTAGTGTAATATTTAGTCAAATGTGATGCTAAACTGGTTAAATATGTTCACTTTGGGATAATATTTAGATCCTCAACTAGAACAAACTGAAGAACAGGGAAGAGCAGGATTGATACTACGACTTCGTTTTTCTTCGGTTGTAGCGGCTAGCGGTGCTGGTGTTACCATGGCGACGGAATAACAAGAAGTGCAAATGCCATGGCATCAGTGTTTGTACTTTGGTGTGAATGACTTATTAAAGAATAAAAAAAATAAAAAAATACTGTCTTACAGTTACTAAAGTTAACATATGCAAAAAAATCTATTAAAAAGGTATATTAGGCAGTTACACACATGAGTCAACCTTGAATCGTTCAGAGCCAGTATTCAAATGACAATTCCCTCGACAAATTAAGGAACGAATATCCGGGTTCAATTTATAGGCCTATTTCTTTTTAGCATAGCAACTAAATAATACATTTATTTTTTATATCCATGACAACGATGAGCATGGCAACAAAATTATATGTCATTACCGTCCTTAGGGTACTGGAACGGTCAAATTTAACTCATCGGTACACCAGCACAATCTATGTAAACGTAATAAAATTATACTACGGATACAAAAAACAAGTGAATGATTTTATTGATATTATAATTTAATGATACTGATGATTACTGATATCCATTATTATTTTGTATTATGCCATTGATTTTTACCAATACTATTGCATGACTTTGAATAAATTTTAAAAACAAGTATGTTTATTTATTAATATATCCTTCTAAATAATACGGTAAAGGCATCTGAAAGTAATGAGTTTGTAGTTTGAATAAGTAATAGATTTTGGTCGTGACTATTATGCTCTAAATCTGTATGAATCTTTAAGATATTATTATGATAGAGATTATGATAGTAGCTGTTGCAATATATAAAGGCTACACTAATGAAAAAAGTTCAGTTCTTTATATAAGAGGTTGTTTTTTGTACACTACTTGCAAATAATGCCAGTCAGATTGTTATGTTGTTGGTATTTTAAAACGGTGCCTTTTATATTAGCAAACATGTTATTTGCATAAATGTCAAAACAAAAATGCAAGACAAAAACATGTTACGCTTGCAATTTTGCACTGTTTTGTTTAATGTCAAAAAACTAAAAAAAGTAATGTCAAACTTTATACAAGTTCTCACGATGGAGCTTAAGCTATACTTATTTCTACATAAACACCTATAAAACCGAATGCATTTATCTTTTTTGCGTTGGACAGAACATTATCATCATGAATATGTCTCCTAGGTCACTTTATGGCATGCATATTAGGGTTTGATGCTATCTGAAAATTTCTAGCTTGGTTGCTAGCATATTAGCCTATAGATTTCTTATACCCCTAATACTTAAGTCGCCTTTTACGAAATTATGTGAATAACGTCAGCTATTAACGGTAGAATTTCAATGCTAAGAGACAACCAATATCAGGCAAATGTTTCGACTTTCAATGAAGGTACTGTACTTGTACTTATGTTGAATAAAAAACATTTGACTTTTTATTAAGTATTCTTTAGTTAATTCTACCTACCACGGGACTTTCCTATAAGTCAATAAAAAAAACAGTTCCTTAACTACTTCGCGAAGCCTTAAAGACCCTGAAATGTTGATAAATAACCACCGGCATCATTAATAGCCGCATGATAAGGCACCTGACAAGATAAGCCACGGTGACACCTCTTTGTTCATTTGTTTACTGTGGCCTCAGCGTTTAATTTACCAAACTGTCAGTTCAGTTACAGGAAAACCTGCAGGTGTCATAATATTAATAAACTTGGAACATGACGGTCGTTATCCCTTGTGGGGTAGTTAGAGTAGCTACGTCCGTTGGGTTTTACACGTTATCTTTTAAAGGGTTTTGTGAATTCAGGGCCGTTTAACGCTTTTTAATAGAGCCTGTCCAGTATTGCAGGATTTCTACCCAGTATGTTGTAAACCAGTTAACATATAATGCTAAATTCTTTTTAAGCATATTCTTTTTAATCTTTACTAATGCTATTTTGCTGCCGATCTTTCCAGCATATTGTAGGAGGTGACTTAAGGACTAGGGATAAATAAAATATGTTGTTATAGCAATTGGATCTCTGTTTTCAGTCATTTCTTCTTAAAATCTTTAAATATCCAATTAATATAATCTAAGAATACTACGGTGAGGGAAAACATCGTAAGGAAACCTAGCTGTTTCCCTAACAGGTAATAGTTAGTGCTTGTAAATGGCGACATGACTGATCACCTGTCACATTGAGTACTGACTATCTGGTCAACAAAAGGGTTCGAGGTGGCCATAGAATTACTACCTTCGCAATTGCGGAGATGAACACCTGAACCTCTGACTACCCCGCAAGGGTTAATGGTCGTGAACGCGTTTGTTTGTGTTTTTGTATCTAATTAAATCAGGAAAACGTAATTTGTTTAATATTACTGAAGTGCACACTTCGATTTCTATAGTACACAGATGTGTATGTATGCATGTCTTTTAAGGCACGCGATATAAGGTTCTAGTCTACTAACCTCAAACCTAGAGGGAATTTCATTGGCCTACATTTACGGCCAATTATTTAACTACCTGGAATCGATTTTCCCTATTTCTTCGTATCTTTAACGAGGGTTGGAAAAAGTATGCTAAGAGATTATCATGTTGAACGAATTAACATTAGATTCGTTAATGGGCTTGTTTGGTTATGAATGGTTTGGTAGAACAATATAATTATTATAGTTTTAAGAGATTCGCGATTTATATTCATGATTAATAACTATCGGGACTTATCGCGTAAGTTTTTATAAAATAAAGTTACGTTTATTATTAACCTTAATTATAAAGGTAGCTTTATTATATAAAAACTTACGCAATAAGTCCCGTTAGTTATTAATATAAATATGATTCATGAAATTGAGATAAAAATAACATGATATTTAATGTTGGTTTAAGCTGTTTTCAATATGAACGTATGTGTTTACTTGTTTCACGTAGTATGTCGTAGTATAACAGTAAGTGTAATAAATACATATACAGAGACCATTTCTCGGGAAGTATTAAATATGTGTGTTATTTGTTTATGTAGGTACATATGTTATCAACGTGCAAAAATGAATAGGCTAAATGAAATAGTTTTAAGTAATAACTTTACTACGAATTTCCTATTTATTGCATCTGTTACGTATGATAAACATAGAAGGATCAAAGTAAAAATGTTATCACTTTCTTTTTTGAGTTCACAGATCTTTTTTGAGATAGATGTAGGCAGAGATCTGGGTAACTTATATTTCCCAATTTCGCAAACTATTTATAACTTTCAGTTTCATTGCTCTACATTATATCCCATCATACATTATTAGTATGAATCTTATCCCATTTACCATAACATAACATTAGATCTTCCTTAATGCAACACTAGTAGTGCAATTCACGAGACATTTAACAAATGGAAGCCTCTAACGATGCAGTTACTATTAAAATGCAAATATGTAGCTTCGAAAGCACTTGATTAGAAGCTTCCTTTACTCTACAGCAAACTGCTATTTTTAAGACTAATAACTCAGGAAATGGGTCTCGAATATACATATAAATACATAGTAGTTCTATACAAATATAGTAATTAAATTATAACTGTAATATATAACCATAAATAGTGATGTTTACAGTATGAAAGTATCCTTTTAACATTTTCGATTCTTACTTGTGTGAAGATAATTTAGAGCTGCAGGCTTTAATTGTTTGTTATTTTTTTATTTTACTATAGTTCTAGGTAATTAAAACATTAAAGATGGCAAATTATAACACCACGGACACCCAATTTTATATGACTACGTTAATTTTATACCTTATGTGCTATGACACAAGCTTACAATTATGTATATACCTAGTTTTCTTGTTGTGTAACATGAGGTAGTAATAGGTAAACCTTATTTACATTGAACTAAAGTCTAAATTAGCATGTAGGATATTTGCCATTTTGACTATTCAGCTTTTGTTCCACTGTACGGTATATTAATATCACACAAGTTCAACTTAGGATAAACTTAGCCCTAGCTTAGTTCACTTAGTACTTGTATTGTGGTTGGCCACCTGTGTAAGCTATACCTGGCAGTCTTGATTAAATTTGCAGCTACTACCTTAGAGAGATACGTATTAGTAGTGGGGATAAAATATAGTGTAATTCAATTCAGCTTCTTTTGCATACCTGTTTGAACGTTATCACTAAACTTAAAAGAAGATCTGAGAACCATTAAAATTTGGTGTAAGTTGTCGACAACACACAAACTAACGTGTCATATAACAGCACACAGATTTGAAATCCCATATTTTTTCATGCATATACATTGACGTCCTTTAATTCCTTTCTTGGTGGTCAGAACCTCGAATATATTATAATGTCTCCTACGTCACTTTTAAGCATGAATATTCGGGTCATAATGGAATAATGATGACGATGAAGGTTACCAGTGTATCTTCCAATAGATTCAATTAACCTCTTGCCCCTTACGACATACCAGACTGAACGGCAGCTAGTTAGCATTCTTTTTTCGTTCCAAAGTAGCACGGAATCCCATATTTTTAGATCTTGAAATCATCATTTTCGCTTCGCTTTTGCTTCTTTTCTAATAATGCTCGAAGTTCGTTATATCTTTGAGCTGATAAATATAATTATAACACGCCTATGTTCTGTGGACACTGAAAATTTCAAGCCAACCTCACAATCATCATTTAAAAAAAGCAATCTCAGAAGTGGACACAATTCTAACGTATGAATGATAAATCAATAATCGATTCTCAATTACCACATGGACGTAATATCGGTCAGTGGGCAAACAAACGCTGTCCGATTGAATATGACTGAATTTTTGATTTCACTTCCAAATACAGACATAGGCAGCTCGTATGCATTATAAATGGGTAATATCGAGCTTCTATATCGATATGGAAACGGATTCATAACGTTTTAATATCAAGAGTCTTGGATTTTATATTTTAGACATCATATGCGTTTTGATATGAAACCTTAAATGAAAGTAGTAAGTAACCCTGCAGTATATATTATTTTGTATATTATATTCGTTTCGAGTTAGCACCTGTCACGTTAGGTGCTGACTATTTTTATTTATTTTATTTACTATTTGGTTAAAGTGCGAGTTTACCAGATAGTCCGCATCAAACATCCTAGATTTAATATCTCCGCAGTTTAAAGATGGAAATTGAAAGAATAATTGTCGTGTATAACTATATTATTGTTTTATATTTTATTATTATTTCAAACAATAATTGAAAGGAATGAAATCGTTACATACATGATGACAAAATATATAAACATGATAAAGTTACATGAGAATGAGATACGTAAAATTGTAATACTTTTTATGCATTTTAATTTCACTATTTCAAGAGGTGAACATTTAGGCAATAAATTATAACTGTCCTCTCTTTTTAACTTGGTGTAAGGAACGTAGAAACATATTTCACTGAGGCATGCACATAAATTTACTTTACACTGAAAAATGGGAACTTAAACACACATTTACTTTTCACTTCCTACAAAATGGTAATTTATTTTTATGTTAACAGTCCCGTGCTAGCTGGAACGATTGCTAACTAGCTGCCGTTTTACCTGACAAATCGTAGGAGGTGGCTAAGACTAGGAGTAAATGGAATCGATTGAACGATGGGCTAGCGAGTTATTTGATTTGTTCTATATCACATGAAAACCCCAATATTAATACTCAAAAGTGACCAAGCAGATGTTCTCATGACCCGAGGTTCTATCCACCCCACCAGGATAAAAGGGCGTGAATATATACGTATGTTAATTAATTTGTATTCTCAACTTAGCATCTGCTGATGAGATCTAAGTTATTTTAGCCTTTTCTTTAAAACTCTAGTCTTGATTCTGTCTTGTATGACTCTTGAGTTTATTCAATACACAGATTTTTAATAAAGTCATTTAACCAATTGTTCTATGTGAGGAAAAAATATAGTATGTATACATGATATGCATTAATAAATAAATGTATTAATTTCAAGTCATACTACTTTTCAACGTTTGTACAAATTGAGTATCCCAATATTCCAAATCTCTAGCTACCTCCAAAATAACAATAAACATTACTACGTCGTCTCGAAACCCTGTATTAACCCAGCTTTACCTTTGACACAAATTTGACCAGGAACTGATCGTAATTGGAATTTCATATGAGATGTTCTGATAGGCAGACACTCGGCTTGTGTTGTGTTTCCTTTGAGACGTAATATTAGACGGCGGGATATCTGAATGCATTTCGCAAGTAATTGAATTAGTGGTGGATAGGCTGATTTGGTTCTGGTTCGGAAATTAATGTACTTGGAGAGAATGTACGAGTTATATAAGAAAATTGGCTTAAGGCTTGACGAAATCGGTTTAAGTATATAGCAACGGTGTCTTTTAGTGATTGAAATTAAACAGTAATATGGTAATAAATTCATTTGTGTATGGATTTATTAACTTCTGGAGACTCTTGCATTGGAATCGAAAAATTACGATCAATGGTCTAGGAAACAGTATAACAGTTTTTTGTACTTGTTAAAAGTATTGTATAAAGAATACATACACATCACACTCGTCTTCTTAAAGAGGAAGGGTTAAGTCACGACTCCCCATTTACCTCAAGCATGGCAAATCAATATGCCTTGTCATCCTTACACCTCTTCATTCACACTCGGGGATTATAGGTACTACTAGCGTTACTCTTGCAGTATATGGTCTTTCTGACTGTCTTAATATACTAGACTTTTAGACTTTAAATCCGTAAACTAGACTTTAAACTATAGTTTTAAGAGATTCGCGATTTATACTCATGATAAATAATAATTAACGGGACTTGTCGCGTAAGTTTATATATAATAAAATTACCTTTGTTAACCCGACGTTTCGGCTACGTTGCAGTAGCCACAGACTCTAAACCTTTTCAGTAGGCTGAAATTGACACAGAACAAATGCAAACTCATTCCCTGAAAACGTGCAGCTGTTTCATCAACAAATGGACATTCCCTCGGGTGCGATTCGCATGCAAGTCAAATGAACGGGCGAAACTTTTGCTACTGTTTCGTAGAAATCTGTATTGGAGTATGCTCGTATGTAAAGAACTGAAAAATAGGTTTTCTCTAATGGTGTTATTATAATTATACGAAAAAGGATAAGGAGTGTTTTATGTCTATAGAATGAAAATGATAATTGTGGTATGCATAAGATAGTCACTTGTTGTGGGCTTAACGGAGGAAAAAAAATAATTAAGAATTAATAATGTTTAGCTTAATATATGTTGGTTTGTTTTGGGGTTTTAGCTTAATATATCAACGTGAATAAATAACCATATTCCTACTGAAATTGTCGGTTTACGACGGATGATGGTGTTACCACTTTATTATATTATCTGGCTACTATATAAAGTAGTACTATATGCATTATCAACTGTACAACTCTTTCAGGATAATCAGGTTGAGTGTTCACTATTGGCTAAGTTTCCGTCCTTGGTTACAGGTTAATTACTTCAAAAACCTCGTTAAAAAGGAATTGTGTATACACAAGCCGTAAAGCGTATGTGTTTGTTCTTTGAAAACTACTTTTATTACTTCACTACAGGTGGTAAATATTGTAGCTGTATATTTCTTCACGATGTTTCCCTCAACGATTTATATCATCAAGTATGTAAGTATAGCAGTTATATACAAAATACATCATACAATAAACAGTACCCCAAATAATTAGCAACAAAAGTCACCCAATTCACTACCGAATTCTCTAATACCTAATAATTGAGCAGGCTGTTCCGCCTAAGCCTTAAATACTCGAAGCCTCGTAAATTCTCGTTTACACCGAGAACCGTATTACTACCAGTCACGTGCAGCGTATTGAGTGAACGTGCTGCCAGGAACAGTAAGTTACAGTATTGGTAAAATATTAACAACATGACCTTCTGGTCTGGTCTTTGCCAGTTTTATTGCAAGTGTATTTTTGGTTCTTTGCTTGTCTGGGACGTAAATATTAAGCTACTTTTTGCCATTTTCCCATACATAACATATACATACATCCACGACCTTTAAACCCTTTCAGGGTGTACAAAACCTCAAATATATAACATTTCCTAGGTCACTTTTTACGGTCGGGATATTGGTGACAGGTTGCTAGCCTATCATCTAATAGATTCATTCTACCCCTAGTCCCTTACTCGCTTCTTACTATTAGTAGGGCTAGATTCAGTGCTTAGCTGGGACTTAAATGATATGGTAGTAGGTGCCTTAGCATGCCTTAATTGGTACTTAAACATTGATATTTATTTTAATAATTAATGTAGATTACCACCGCATTCGATACCTAGTTTCTGTAAGGATGTAGTTGACATTATGTGTTAATAAATAAGTTTGTTGTTTTCTGTAAAGTTTACGTCTTTTATTGTAGGTATTTAGGTATAAATTCGGGGATTTATACCAAACACTGTTCTATCCTCTATTTTGGGTATGATGAAACAAGATAGCTTTGTAACCGGTTCTGTTTGTATACTGAATTAATAGGAACGTGAAATCCCTAACTTTTAAATCAACAAAGGTTGCAGTCTATCATTTGCTGCAGGCTTTTATTGTAACTGAAAACAAACGAACTGGGGATTGAAACATAAATCGGGTTTTACTACGTTTAGCTTACTTAGCTTTTTTTGTTTATTTATGCTCGCATAAACATAAAAGGTCATGAGCATGATCTGATATACAATAATATGTTTCTAAATAAGACCTGAAAAATTGTAAGATAATAAATGAACTGTAATATTTTAGGATCCCAAGAAACTTAGAGATACACTCCCACGTCACTTTTCATATAACTCACGACTTTGTATTTGCTCTATGGAATATAAGCGATAGCAAACAATAGGTCTTATCGACAAAGAACTACGGAAGAAATGCAAATAGTTTAATTATATTTCAATTCAATTCTAATAAGGACAGGTGCTTACAGAGAAATATCCCTGAAATAATATTTGAATAGTTGCAAGACAAAATATCAATCGCGATACTTTATTGCAAAATTTTGCTACCAGGTCTTTAAATAATAACGTATTAAGCTGAATAAACTGAACTAAGCATTCCAGTACCTAATTTAGCCCAAGAGATTGGACTCATCATTCACTGTCCTTGTATTTGACGATTTTGTAAAGCGGTTTCATTCTTCCTTCATTTCCTGCATCAATCATCTTGTTTTTGTGAAGAATACCGTACATGGTCAACTTTATTGTGATGTCTTTTCTCGTATATATGTATTTTTATTCAATTCATTTAAATGACGATTTTGCTACTGCCTGTCTGAGAACAGTAATCGTCCTAAACACAAAAAAGAAGAATGACTTTCACAACCATACACCTTTGCGAGGTATTCATATGTTCGCGTATCCATCATTTGTGTCCATTATCAAAACTGAAGAGTTGATAAAGCTATAGCCTCCGTAAACCCAATAGTAGTAGTTAGTACTTAATGTGACACGTAGTAAACCCTAATAGTCCACCAACCAATAAAAATTGTATTGTGTAACAAGTTCAAGTAGTTGTATGCTGTATGTTTCACGAATTAGCACTATATTAAATTAAGTACAAAAATGGCGAAAAAGTTATTTGTCAACGGAGTTATATACAAAAGGAACACAATTAGATGGACATCAAAAATACTGAAATGTACACCAAAATATAGCTAAACGCACACCAAATGTTAGGTTTGGGTTGGGACTGTATTATTTTGGTATACAATTCAGTATTTTTTGTGGGCATTTTAATATTATTTGATGTTGGTTTTAATACTAGCCTATACAAAATTACGTCTAGATACAATACTTATAGTTATGACATTTTGTTCCAATTTTACTGGACTGTCACTGGCACTGACAATAATTTATACGTATTTCAACACCAACATCAATCATATTTTTAAATACATTTCTCTACTCTTCACTTATATATCCTATTTATAATAATTTATTTTTTTCTTTTAGGAGATCAAATAATACCGTTTAATAAACATAGTGACCTAAACTTAGTTAAAATATAACCCTCCCTTCATTTACCCTGTAATTGAAATAAACGAAGACCGTAGTATACGCCTCCTTACCTCTATTTAGAGCCATTGCGCAGAACATTCAAATTCTGACCCGCTTGGGCTTATGTACAGGTGATATAAATAAACAAAGTTAACACCTTCAGGCGCTACTGGGTATCTTATTTGTTGGTTGAAACAACACAAATTGTTGGGAAGATATCTTACGAGTGAGATGGTTTATGCTACTTCGTAGTGTAAAGGAAATTATAAGTAGCATTCGTAGCATTATAAGTGGACTTACTACATTTAGCTTCC